>CABHPH010146860.1:18601-32734 GCA_902168325.1 Peromyscus nudipes | reverse complement strand
CATGGTAAATTTATTTCTGATTGCTTGAGGGGACAGATTTTATATGTTTTTGTACCATCGAGGTGCGTGAGAGGGTAAAGGAGCGAGCGGTCTATCTGTGGACTAACCGGGACAGCTGGGTTTCTGGACTGGCCTTTTGGTGAGTGGATTCACACGGTGTTTTAAATTGTTCCTCACAAATGGGTTTGCTACGGCACACACAGGCTGAGTTTACTTTCTATTGTTGCTGGTTGGCGCTTACTAGGTAGCGAGGCTTCACAGGGGAATGGCTTTTTCTAAATCTTTCACTTGAGTGATACTTGGAGGTAGACTTAAAAAAACAACTGTTAATCTGTTCCTGTCATTGACTCTCTGGCCTCGCTGGGGCGGTTGTGGACAAACGACCGACCGCCTTAGCAGAGACGACACTACCAAGCAGGAGAGGTAGTTTTAGTTGTCAACTTGACACAATCTAAGATCACTTGGAAAGGGGTCTCAGAGGAAATGTCTGGATTAGGTTGGTCTATGGCCATGCCCCGGAAGGATTTTCCTGCTTGGGTTAATGAAGGTGAGGACCCCACCTGACTGTGGGCGGCACCATTGCATGGGCTGAACCCTGAGCTGAAGGAAAGAGGAGGAGCTGAGCACCAGCAGGCATGCATTGTGGGTGCTCTGGGGCCTTGACCATGGCTGTTGTGTGACAGCTGTTCCTGCCACCTTGACCTTCCCACAGTGATGGACTGTCACCTGGAATTGAGTCAGATCAACGTTTTCTTCCATGAGTTGCTTTTCTCAGGGGATTTTATCACAATAGAAAGCAAAACTGAGACACTGAGGTTACAGATTAGAATTCAGATGTGAAAAATCCATAGCAATATCCATTTTACTTGTGTGAGTTTTATTTGTATGTATGTATGTACACCATATGTGTGCCTGGTGCTAGCACATTGTATCTCGAGCTGAAGTAACAGACGGTTGTGAGCTGCCATGTAGATGTTGGAAACTGAGCTCAGGGCCTCTGGAAGAGCAGCAAGTGCTATTTATTAACTGCTGAGCCATCTTTCCAGCACCCAAAGAAACACCCTGAATGTGTCAGTTTTCTGGGGCTGCCATAACAGTTTCATAAACTGGTGGCTTAACTTTAAACTTAAAAAGAAAATATATTTTTTTGTGTATGTTTGTTTGTTTGTATATTCATGAACACATATATGCCATGGTGTGTGTGTAGAGGTCAGGACAACTTTTAGTACTTCTTTCTCTCCTTCCACCCTGTGGGTCTGGGGATCAAACTCAGACCGCCAGGCTTGGCAGCAAGCTCCTTTACCCGCTGAGCCATCTCACTGTCCCAGACTAGTTTTAAACAGCGAAAGGAACCGATTGTCTTCCACTTCTGGAAGTCGGACACTCATGGTCAGGGAGTCAGTGGGGCTGTGTGCATTCGGAAGGCCATCAGAAAGCTGCCTTAGGATTCTCCTGTAGTTTCTGGAAGCTCTGTGGCTTGTGTGAGCATATGTACAGCCTTTAAGTGGTGTCTCCCCGAGCACACATTAGGGACCTCAGTCATCTTGGATCTGAGAGTCACCCTAGTGACTTTAACTTGATCATGTGAAAAGCTCTGTTTACAGGTCACATTCGTGTGCACGGGGGTTGCTTAGCATCTTAACATCTTTTGAACAGTTTAGCCTGTGTATTTATTCCTAGTTTGCACACTGTTTAGTTTTTTAATTACGATTTATTTGTTTGTTTGTTTGTTTTTCCAGACAGGGTTTCTCTGTGTAGCTCCCTGGCTGGCCTGGGACTCACTCTGTAGATCAGGCTGACCTCGAACTCCGAGTGCTGGGATTAAAGGTGTGAGCCCAGTAACATGAATTTATTTATGGTGCGTATGTTGTGTGTGTTTGGTGGGAGATAAGTGTTCCTTGACATGTCTGTAGAAGTCAGAGGACAACTTTTCAGAGTTGATTTTTCCTTCTACTGTGTAGGTCCCCAGGATCAAAACTCGGGGCTAGGTGGCTCAGTGTCCTGCTGTGTCATTATGCTAGCCCTGTACACAGTTTCAGTGAGTCTGGTGATTGTCACCTGCTTAGCAAAGAAAATGACTACGAATTTGGAAGAAGGGGCCTCAGCCTCGGATGCAGTGGAGACCCCAAGTCTTCAAAAGGGCTATTAAAATAAGAGTCCACAGGAGGGGACTGGGGAGGTGGTTCAGTGAGCAGCTCAGTGGTACGTGCTTGTAACCCTAGTGCTGGCGTCTGTAGTGGGGGGGCGGGGGTGGGGGCAGATACAGGAGGATCTCTAGAATGCCAAAGCACTGAGCCCCACACTTGGTAAGAGACATCCTGCCTTGAAAAGGAGGTGGACAGTGAGGGAGGAAGATGCCCCTTGCCATGATCTGCCTTCCACACCTGCGTGCATGGGTGTATGAGCAGACATGCACATATATCCACCTGCAGCCTCCACAAATCCACAGGTGCTTGAAGCTGATTGATTAATATGAGTGCAAGATGCTGACAATCTAAGTAGCTTGTGGGACACAGATCTATGTATTAGAAATACAAGAAGGATCTCAACCTGTTAATGTTTTTGTTTGTCATGTACACATTCTAAAATCCTGCCAAATGAAACGTAAAAAAAATATTGTGTGTTTCATGAGCTTTGGTCTTTTGGTAAATTTTGTATTTTTTTTTTGATGTTTTGGTAATTTTTCATTACTTGAAAAAATGTATTTTTGCCATAGTGCTCCTGAGATTTTGTTTTTGAACTTGGCTTTGTCACTTAGTAAGAGTGAGCTATTAAGGTTTTGGAACCTTGTTTGCCCATGAAATTTACTGACAAACATTGGATGTTTACCATGGTAGCAGGCATATCTTCAGGGCTCCATTCATTCATTCAGTTGATCTTTATTGGGAGTCTGCCGTGTTCCAGGGCTTGTTCTAGAACTCACTCACTCACTTAAAAGTGACATAAAGGCACCATGATACTGTAATATGACGAGTTTGGTGGGGACCCAAAGCTCCTGTCTTGCCTTGGTTAGTCAGCTGTATGATCTTGGGCACAGCACTGGCTGTCTTTGGGTCTTGCCATTAGAACTGGATTTCCAAAATCATAAAACAAAATTTGAATTTACAGATTTTTTTTTGCAGTTCTGTTGGGCAAGCTGGAAGCTTCTCTGTGCTTTAGCTCTGGTCTGTGAAGGTTGTGCTCACAGGACTGGCGGCTGTCTGCTTTCTGGCTGAGAACAGCAGTGGTAATGAATCCACCACCTTCACTGAGCCCACAACACTCTGAGGGGGGTTTTCCTATGTTCTTTGTTGCTATTGTCTTGTTTTTGAGATGGTGTTTCGTGCAGCAGGCTGGCCTGGCTCTCCAGCTGCTCTTGCCTCTAATCACTGGTATCACAAGCGTCTATACCACCATGTCCCACATTTCCTGTGTTCTTGTTTCTTCAAGCAGATGGGTGTCCCCACAGACACGTGTGGCAACCTGAGAACAAGTTTTCTTTGGTAGTTTGTGGGAAACACCCAGGATTATTAAGTAAGGAGACAGAGTGCTGTCTAGGAGGCAGAATTCATAGAAATGCCAACTGAAGACATAAAGACATTTGGGGTTTCCAGGAGGCGCTTCTGAGTCAGTCCTGGGACCTCCTGGGGTGGGGGTGGGGCTGCTGCCTTCGATTCTCTGGGAAGGAAAGTTTTTTCCATGTTTGAGATTCTAATTTTGAAAATGGTTTTAATTTCTGTTGTTGACAGGTACCACCTCTCTGATCTTAAGGCCGTTCTTCCTCTGCATTCCCCCTCTGAGAAATATTAATTGAGGGCCTGCCTTGTGCTTGGCGCTCTTCCAAGAGATAGGGCCACAGCCACAAATGGAGCAAAGATCTGCTGATTGACGGGTTACCTGAAGATAGAGGGCATTAGCCACATGGGTGTTTGGGAGAGAGAGGTCAAAGGTCTCATGGCAGAGCTTACATCCTTTGTCTGAGTGAGTGGTTGGAAATGATCTCACAGATATGCAGGTCATATAGGGCTTCAAGGTCTGGGAATGTACCCTGAGGAACACAAGAAACTACTGGAGACTTGGAGGGTAGAATCCTGGGATGTGACATATCTTTGAAAGCTTTAGTCTGCCTGCTAGTTGAGACTCACAACCAGAACAAAAGTGCTTCTGTGGCCCCGGCGAGGAGTGTTGTCGGTGATGTGCACTGAGGTGGTTTGGCAGAAACGGAAAGACTGCCGAGATACAGCTGCATGTAGAAGACAGAACCAACAGAGCCTGTGAGTGAGTGAGATGTGTGGTGTGAGCAGTGAAGCAGCAGGAAGGTTTGTGGGGACTCTAAGCCATTGTGTTGGAGAGACGGAGAGGTGGCCATTTATGCTGAGCTAGGCATTTTGATGGAGGAGCTGTGTGGTTCCTCGGCTTTGAAAGATGTGCCCAGACCCTTTATCTGAAAATGTTGAAGCTGGCTTACTAACGGGGTTGGAATTCCTTCCAAAGACAAGGCGTGATGTGTTCATCATCGTTACCTCCTTCCACCAAGGGAATTTGCATCATACTTCACAGCAGTGCTGTGGGTGCTCACGGCTGTGGCCCAGGACCCCTCTGCAGTCACAGGTGTGGGCTCTTCTTCCAGGTTGCCTCTCAGCTGAACTGGTGACAGGAATCTGGTTGCCTCTCCCACCTTGGCAGATTTTAGTTTTCCTCTTGGCCTGGCTGACAGCAGTCTGGTGCCCTTGGCACCTGCAATCCCCGAGCTTTGTTCTGGGAACTGGTGGGGGCGCTATCACAGAAAACTCCAAGGCCGGAAAACCTCCAAGGGTTCCTCCTTTCAGGCCAGCTTGGTGTGGGGGAATATCCTGAGGCCTTCAGGCCACAAAGGGATAGTTTAGACTTTGGCAGACAAAGCCAGCCCAACTGCAGATGTGTTTTGTGTTCACATCATAAAACTGGTGGAGAGCAGCTCTGGATGCTGCATGGAGTGGCTGGGTGGCTTTTGTCTTCTTGGCACCTCTTCCCTGGCCTTTCTTCTGTGACCCACATTGAGCCCACTAGATCCCGCCCTCTGGCTTCAATGATAGGCCTAGGGAGAAGAGATGACCGCCAGCAGGCCAATCAGAGGGAGAAAGACCTTTTACTAGTGGATCCTTAGAGTGAAAATCCAGACAGCCTGCAGCCAGGTTTTTAGCCTCTTGGGAAAAGTGTCCCGAGAAGAAGCATGTAAAGACTATTGAGAACTCGCCCTGGTGGTGCTTGCAAAACCCTACCAGATCCCAGACCCATTGTGGCCCTGCCGTGCCCGGTTCAATCCTCCATCTGAAAAGGGCTCTTGTTCTGTCGTCCTGCTACCTGACTGTGGTTCACCGCCACCAGAGCAGCTAACTTCTACCATCTGTCATCTAGTGGTGAGGTGTCTTAAGCTAGTGGGCATGAGGTGATCAGTCAGTGGTGCCGCCTACCTTTGGTGGATCAGTAGCTAGTATGGTTTTCAAATGGGAAGAATGCAGACTCTAGACATTTTCTTCAAGTTCATCTGTCCAACACATACAACCACCTGCGGATTAGCCTTCTTCACAGAAGAGATGATCTTAGTTTTTTTGTTTGCAGAGGCCCAGGCCTGTGTGTGGAAGATTTTTCAACATCTAGTACAATTTCCAAAGCTCCCTATACCGTTGAAACTAACTGCTCCCTCTTACCACGCCACAGTGTTCGAGGGCTCCCAGTGTTGGTGACAGCCTGTGGCTTGAATACCTGTGCAGTCCTTGCTCTGCTGTGGTCTACTAACTAACTGTAGGGCTCAACTTTGGGGCATGAATTCTGAGACCATTCCATAATATCTTTGTTGGGTTAAATCACTACTAGGGGTCTGGCTGTTTGTAGAGTGCCCCCAGCTCTTCGCCTGCATGAGCCACGGTTACATCCTCAGCACCACAAACTAGGGTGACAGACACCTGCAATCCCAGTGCCTGAACAGTGGAGGCAGGAGGAGGTCGTTCTTGGCTACACCCCAAGTGTTCTACTTTCACTGCTGTGATAATACCCTGACCAAAACCGGCTCATGATCCCAGTCACAGTCCATCACTGAGGGATGTCACAGTGCAGGAGCTGGAAGCAGCTGTCAGTCACATTCACAGTCAAGATCAGAGAGAATGAATTAAGACGCTCATGCTTACTTGCTTTCAGCATGGCTCACACAGTTCTGACCTCTTACCTAGGGAATGGTGTTGCTCATAGTGGGTTGGTTCTCCCGTATCAATTAACTTGATTAAAACAAGCCCCATAGACATGCCCACAAACCAGTCTGTGTAGACAAACTCGCATTGAGACTCCCTTCACAGGCAATTCTAGATTGTGTCTAGTGGACAAGTAAATCTAACCACAGTGAATCTGAGGTCAGCCCGGAATATCCGAGAGCCTGTCTCAGACAAACAAACAAACACCAAATAAAAACTCCCAACTATCAGCATTTAGCATTGGTTTTGCCAATAGCTTTTGTAGTACAGCTCCTTCGACTTTACATGCCGTTTTTTTATAATGTTTCATGTAAAAACTGGCTATTTGATTTGCAGCAAGTATTACAGGTACAGTTGTTAATGGTAACAGAGACATGTAACCTTGAAAGGCAGGTCTAGATATTTCCCTCAGATGTATATTAAGTAGGGAGGGACTTGGATGATCTTTATAGGGAAATGAGCTGTTTGGTAGGTAACAGGTGCACATACCTGTGGGAGGGTTAAGTGACCTTCACTACTGACCCAAATCAACCTCTAATAGTCCTGAGAGGCTGGCGGATCCATGTGTGTGTATCACTGGTAGGAATGGTATGTAGGTAGATTGACAAACGAGGCTCACAGGTTTCACCCTAACTCGAAAGTCTGGAAATTAATAGGCATTGTATATATTGTTTGTCCATCTGCTCCCCATCTTTCTAAATGAGGGTGTCCTGAGTTGAATGTCAGCCCAATTAAATGCATCTAATGAAAACTTTCCAACTTGGAGAAGGTGAGGTGCAGAGGCATTCTCTTCAGAGAGAGCAGAAGAGTCTGGATATCAGCTTACCCGATTGCTGCTCAAGAACTAAATTATAAATAAATGTGCTGGGTGGTGGGAGTTTGTTTTGTGCTACTCAAAGAAGAAATATTCACAATGTAGAAACAGAAATGTATTCGATGCATTTTCACTTGGTAATTGCATTATTTTTATTCTTAATTCTTTGACTTTCTGATTTTTCATAGCATTCAATGTGAAAATGGATGGGAGCCCACAGACAAAATAATGAATTCTTTAACATGCTCACACACACACATGCACATGCACATGCACACTCATGTTGTACCCGCATACTGTTGTGTAAAACTGGCAAGGAACAGTGCAAACCTGACAGTCTAGACAGAGATTGTTGGAGGAATAACAATGCAAACAACTCCTTTTTTTTTCTTTAGAGGTTAAAAATAATGTGTTTACTAGAGTTATTTGCATTGGCCATTTAGAGGCTTCCCCAGGATGCCTTGGTTAAGAAAGCTGTGAAAGCCGCAGGAAGCCTTGCCAGGACCTTGTGCTGCTCTGCGATTTCCTAGGCTGATTTCATGCTGGTTGATGGACAATACGATGGAGGTGTATTGCTGCCGGGGCTTCTCGGATTCCAAGAAGTGAAAGTCAGGAATTGCATGTCCTGCACTTGGCGGCATCCAGCAGGTCCTCTTCTAAACTTCACAGTGGCAGAGTGTGACGTGCCTACCAGTGGGATTCTTTCCTCGTGATGCACAGGGACAGCAGCTGCCTGTAGCTGGACCAGTACAGTCTCCATGAACCCTTGCTTCTCAGTACTCAATGTGAAAATAGAGGGGAACCCACAGACATAATAATAAATACTAATGAATAATTTACATTTGTGGGGAAAACCCCCCATAGTCTTACAGACAGAAAGTGCATTTTGATCTTCCTCAACCTCTTTACCTTACTTACCTGAACTTATTTTTCTAAAGGCCTCCTGTACTTTTGATTTGATCTCAGGGACATCAGCAAAATTTTAGCTGTGTTTCTTCTCAACTGTCTGCTCTTTCTCTTTTGGGGGAATGTGTTCAAATTCTCTGGTTGGTTGAAGAGTCCAGACTTCAGAAACGTCACCATCAGGGAGGTGATTGTGTGGCTGTGTGCTCAGAGTTCTCTGGGGGAGCAGAGCTACAAGGATGGGTGTGTATCACAAGGGTAACTCGTTAGACTGCCTTACGTGATGCTTCTGGGTAGTTCAGCAATGACTGTCTTCATGCTGAAGAGGCTGAGGATCCAGTAGCTGATCAGTGCACGAGGCTGGATACCTCCACAGTCCCAGTGTGGCATTGAAGTCCTGGAGGATGCTGGGAGCATGGAGTATCATGGATCTGTGGTCCAGACTACCAGGCCGAAGAAGCTAGGGTGCATCACCAGTCAACAACGGCAGCAGCAGTAACAAGGCTGATTCAGCATTAGCAAGGGTGAAGGTAGGCAGCAAAATCAGCCCTGCTTCCCCTCAGACCTCTTTGGTGGTCCCCTAAATGCCAGTGTGTTTCTCAAGCCTCCAGCCCTCCATCCTTAGCAGATGCAGTCACGGAGATCCATGTTCCTCTGAACTATCCCAAAACTGGGATACACAGTTTATATTAATATTAATCACTGTGATGGTTAATCTTTGTCATTAATTTGGTTGGATCTGGAATTAATTAAGGTGATACACCTCTGAGGGGAGTCTGGGGGGCGTATTTCCTGGAAGAACTGACTGACAAGAGAGGGGGTAGGTAGTAAAGGGTCCTCTACCCAGCACGATCACCTCCAAATAGGGGCCCCTTGCTGATTCTAATTCAAGCAATGAAAAGGTGCCTGGGGTTGTCAGGGAGGGCAGCCACCTTCTCAGAACGTCCTGCAGAGCCATCCGGGAGGCCCCTTGGCAGGCTCCCTGGTTAGCAGAGAAGCCCTGGGCCAGGTGTCCAGACATATGCATCCTGGGTTCTGCTGTCAGCAGTAGGAAGGAAGCCGTATGGAGTTGAGGTAACTGGTTACCGTTAGCGTATTTCATCGTCTCAGTAAAATAATGAGATTGGACACCGTCTGTAACTTTTCAGGTTCTCAAAATCCTCATTTCATAGGTCGTCTTAGTTGATTCTTGTTTTGTTTTGTTTTTGTTTTTGTTTTTCAAGACAGGGTTTCTCTGTGTAGCTTTGCGCCTTTCCTGGAACTCACTCTGTAGACCAGGCTGGCCTTGAACTCACAGAGATCCTCCTGGCTCTGCCTCCCGAGTACTGGGATTAAAGGAGTGTGCCACCACCGCCCGGCCTTAGTTGACTCTTAATGCATTGGCTCAGGACCAGTCTTAACTATCTAATGCTCCACCAGTATGAGAATAGAACCCCAGAGCACTTTATTTTGGATCATGCATTTTTTTGTTCACTTATGTAATATGCATATGTACATGTATCATGTAATATGTATAATGACCAAAGAAGAGTCAGCTGATTTTTACTGTAATGATTCTTAAAACTTTTGACCTTTTCTACTGTTTATGGTAGAGCTCCCATGTGGTTTTTTTTTTTTTTTTAAGGGTGGGGTATTTAATCTAAAATAAAGGCAGGTCATTTGCAAAAGACACAAAGTTAGCCTCATTGTTGGGGTTGATGCTGACTGCTCAAGGTTTGGTAAAGAGCACCCCGACTCCTGGAAGCCTGGGGAAATGAGGGTTTCAGGGCAGACGGAAACCGTAGAAATCAACTGAGAAAGGGCAAATCTGGCAAACGGCGGGGAACCAGACCAGTTTTAACTGAGGAAATTCAGTTTTAGCAAATTTTTTTTAAAGCAAATTTCATTTGATGTTTTACATTTTCTTGATAAATTCATGAAGGACCTGGGGAAGGAGCTGCAGAGCTTTCCCCTAGTGAGAGAATTGGTCATTTGTGGCAGCTCCTCTCTGAACACATGGGCAGGAAACAAACAGCGTGAGGGTGTCAGAGGTAAGCACAGTCTCCAGACACTGGCGGAACTCTGCTGGGGACCAGGCAACAACCTGCTAGGCTCAAAGTGGGGTATTAGGTGAGGGAACACAGTCCTGTCCCCAAAGAGCACCCTTTTAAAGGAGAAGCTATTTTGTGTCAACAGACACTAAAATACCGTGGAATCTGAGCGCCAGCTGTCACCTGAAGGGAACCACCTCACCCCGCCCTGTGCTTCAGTCCCTGAGGCGGGCTGCTTCACTCTTAACACCTGCAGGTCTTTCCCACGAGGCAGCCAGAGTGATCAACCCTTTGGTATCACAAGCCACATCCTGTGAGGCCTGTGCCCCTGTCCTCCAGGGGCTTCCAGTTTTGCTAGCTTCGAGTGAGCAGCACGTTACTGATCTGCATATGACATCCTCACTCATTCGCAAACGTCCTCGCAAGCAGACACTGCCTCTTGGAGCGTCCATCTCTGCTGCGCGCCCCAGCACGCATGCTCCGTGCTGGCCCCTCAGAAGCCGGCATCTTCGGGAGCTTCGGTGAAGAATGTTGTGTTGCAGAGTCACAGTGCTTCTTCCCTCTGCATGCTGGGATCGCTCTCCTCGCCTCCCCATCTCTTTTATGTCTTTGCTCAAAGGTTACCATCTCGGTGAGGAACCCTGTGACCTTGTCTAAAATTGCAACTTCCCTCCTATCAATGGCCTGTGATCCTCCTTGTCGTATTCTAAGATTTCCCCATTGCATTTCCCACCCTCCTGCCCACAGCACCATCCACAAAGAGAAAGCTTCAAGAAGGCAGGGTCATTATTTTGTTATTTGTTGTTTGATTTAGTACAATCTAGAATACTGTCCGGTACACACTGAGCATGCTGTAATTATTTGTTGAGTGAGTGAGTAGGAAGGAGGGACTAATTCTGTGGGACAATTGGGAGGAAAGAACCTTTGGAGCTCGGCATGAAGGACGATGGGTAGACTTTGACCACGTGCTTTTCTGGGAAAGGGCCTTCCCAGAAAAGCACGTGGTCAAAACGTGAAAACGTGGTGGTCCTCACTAGCACTCGTGGAATGTGAAGTTCCACCTGATCGGTGTGTGTGGGAGGACCACAGCGGTGGTGGATCAGTGGGTGAATGGAGAGGAAGTAGCTCCTGAGAACTCATGGTGGCTTAAAGGAACAGGTTCCTAGTCACTAACTACCCTTAAGTCACGGCAGGAAAGCGGCTGGTAGAAGTCAGAGCCTTGGGACATGAGTGACATCAGAACCCGGACACACGCTCTCAAGAAGTCACTAATGCAAACAGAGTTTGCTAATGAGATCTGATTTTTACGGAGCACTTTTCTGTTTTCAAAACATGGTCACATGCTTATTGGAACTTAAGCGTACCAACTGGCCAAGAGAGTGTGGCAGGTAGTGTTTACATGTTCAGAGGAGTCTTACAAAAAACTGAATTGCATCTTATACTGGAGGAAATGGAGCCTCAAACCACCTAGGTGATCTCCCTGAGGTCACTGGGCTAGGACAGGGGTGCGGGGTGGGGGGTAGGAGGTGGGGGGACGGGAGATGGGGGCAGCTTCCTGGCCCTGCAGGCTGCTCTCCAGTGCCGACACCATCCAAAGGGTAACTGCTTGGTGCTTGGAAGCCTTTGGGCTTATCTTGTCCCCAGTCATGGAAAGCAGTAGGGTTTTCATCTAGCCACTTCTTCGCTGGTTGTGTTTTTCCTCTTCTCTTTGTGTAGTTCAGCTCGTACCGAATCACCGCTGGAAAGACAGACTGCTGGTGTTTCTGTCTTTGCCTGTTTAGCTCTTGGCATCACTGGCTTTTGTGTGGTCCTTGGGTAGAAGGGAAGAGCGTGCATGTCACCACCCCCCTTGAGTGTCTCTTTGGGAGTAACCTGGTGTTCTTGATTCCCCCAGATGTTAGTAGGCAGGACGAGGCCGAGGGAGAGTTCAGCGAAGGAGAACACTGGTATGGAAACTCCTCAGAGACTCCGTCAGAAGCATCCTATGGGGAAGTCCAGGAGAACTATAAGCTGTCCCTGGAGGACCGGATCCAAGAGCAGTCCACATCCCCCGACACCTCCCTGGGCAGCGCTACCCCCAGCAGCCACACGCTGGAGCTGGTGACACTGGATGGTGAGGTCCTTCGAGACTCGCTGCAGTGTCAAGACCATCTTTCGCCAGGAGTGTCTTCTGTGTGTGACGATGACCCACCTAGTTCCAATAAACCTCTGAGCAGCAACTTGAGGCGGCTGCTGGAGGCCGGGTCCCTTAAACTCGATGCCACGGCCAATGGCAGGGTGGAGTCCCCTGTGAATGTGGGCCCCAGTTTGTCATTTTCCCCGCCCTCCCACCATGCCCAGCAGCTCAGTGTCCTGGCCAGGAAGCTGGCAGAGAAGCAGGATCAGAACGACCAATACTCCCCAAGTAACCGTTTCATATGGAATCAAGGTAAGTGGTTGCCAAACTCAACCACCACCTGTGGCCTGTCCCCAGATTCAGCCATCCTCAAACTGAAAGCCGCAGCCAACGCTGTTCTGCAGGACAAGTCCCTGTCCCGGACAGAGGAGAGCCTGAGGTTTGAACCCTTCTCCTCCCCCTTCAGCTCCCAGTCTGCCAGCTCCACTTTGGCAGCTTTGTCTAAGAAAGTGAGTGAGAGAAGTCTGACCCCGGGTCAGGAGCACCCACCTCCAGCCAGCTCTTTCCTGTCATTGGCCTCCATGACCTCCTCTGCAGCCCTTCTGAAAGAAGTGGCCGCCAGGGCCGCGGGCAGCCTCCTGGCTGAGAAGTCATCCTTACTGCCCGACGACCCTCTACCACTGCCGCCTTCTGAGAAGAAGCCAGAAAAAGTCACCCCTCCACCACCACCACCTCCACCCGCACAGCCTCAATCCTTGGAATTATTGTTACTTCCAGTTTCCAAGGGAAGAGTCTCCAAGCCCTCCAATTCAGGTATGGAATCTTGTTCAGCCATGGTGCAGGTCGCTGTGAATGTAAACTTCCCACCATGTCTTCCTGTTTGCCTTTTCAGTGGGACTCCGCATCCAAGACGAGGTAGAATCAAAAAGCAAGAACACAACAAAATACTTAAAATGGACAGCATAATAGTCTTTCGTGTGTGCGCTACACAAAGCCTTCATAAATAGCGGTGGTTTTTGAAAAGTAATGAATAATCTTAGCAACGTGCAGAACTCCCTCTCTTTCATGCACCCCACCCCCACCCCTTTCTAAGTTCAGACTAGGTCCATACCAGATACATTTAATGGGGGAGATCAAAGCGTCTCTGTCAGAGTGCAGGGTGTCCGTGAACACAGACGGGGGACACGCTGCTTTTGAAATAGTGGACAAGGGGAGGCCCTGCTGCCTCTGTCACAAATGGACTTTTGTCTAGTCAGTGACTGCCCTGCCCTAGTTGATCATAGCACAGACCTGTATGTTAGTATTTTTATTACATTTCTGTGGAACTTAAGCTTTGTTCACCTGTAAATTCTTGTCAAACAGAATGCAAGACTTCTTGCACATGCTTCATTTTGGCCAAATCCATTCAGATATGAAGGACTGTGCATGTGGTAGTGCCAGATGGTCTTTCCCAAGACAGCACTATCCCAGAGAGCCCTGGCACTCACAGCCAGATCCTCTGAGGGAGAGAGAGGGTTAGTCACTACCATCTACCATGGCTATCCATTTCATGAGCTGGTTTGCTTCATAACTGCGTTTGTGATGAATCCCTGTTCCTAGGATGGGGTGATTTCAGATGTTTCTTAAGGATGTCCTGCAAAATGGGAGCAGCGAGTAGGCCATGTCCTCCTCACTATCCAGATAGCCATTGTGTGTGTCCTGGCATCTGTCAATCATTTGCAGCCACACTGGTGAAGTGTGCTCGTGATGGCAGACCCTTAGTGATCAGAGTTAACATCCTGGTCTACATGATGGTATATATGATACATGGCCATCTAAGTTATCTAATGAGCTGCGTGCCATAATTGTAATCACTTTTAAACCTCTGTGGGGTCAGCAGCTTGGCTCTGTAGATAAAGGTGCCTGTCACCAACCCATCCACCTGAGTTTGATCTCTGAAACCCTCTGGAATGATGGAGGTAGAATACAACTCCTGACAGTTGCCATCTGACCTCCATGCACATAGCATACATATGTCACACACACACACACACACACACACACACACACACACACACACACACA
>CABHPH010146860.1:0-18591 GCA_902168325.1 Peromyscus nudipes | reverse complement strand
ACACACACACACACACACACACACACACACACACACACACACACACATACATCAATAAGTGTAAAACAAATAATGGCAACAACAACAAACTTCCGTAAACCTGTCAGTCCAGCGTTCCAAAGGATCCCAGGCTTGAGACCAGGCTGGACTCCTAGTAAGACCCTGTCTGCAAACAAACAAACAAAAAAACCCGCTGAACAGCAGAACAGACTGAGGAAAATGGATAACTGGGACTCTGACTCAAGCGAGGCGGCAAGTGGTTCACTCCTCAGAGTTTCTGACCTGTGCTTAGAGTAACCAAAATGCTTATTCATCCTGAGTTTCGCTTCTCTTAACTCCTCACCTTCCTCATGATGAAAAGGACCAAAATGAGGAAGAGTAAAGGGGGCTGGGTAATCCCTGATAGGATAAATCACTTCTGACTCAAGAGTCACTTAGTTTAGGGAGCTAAGACTGTATGTAAAATGCAGTGCATTAATAGTCTCCTTTCTGTCGAGGCAGTGGGTTTCTGAGTGATGTTTATATTATACATCAGTCTGGGCATCAGTTACTTGGAGAAGCTTCTACACCTTGAGGAGTGAAAGGTAGTTAGTTGACTGGGCTTGGAAAGGAATGACTGATAAGGCCAGTCTCCTGAAGGCACACTGTAGTCCCTTCATTATTTTACAGTGGTCTTAGCTATAAAAGGCAAGAACTGAAAGAGAAGTCAGGAGCATCCAGTGCAAACTGAGTTTTTGTTTGGCAGTAGGATTCTCCGAGGAGAGAGACGTGCTCCCCTTGCAGGTTAGATGTGCCTAACCTTGCCAGCATCTCTGTGGGCCTTTTACTAGAATTTAGTGAGGGAGACCTGTAAGAGATATTTACTATTTTAGTCATTGAAGGCTCAGACGTTAGTTACATGGGAGAGGAAGAGGCAGAAGAATCAGAAGTTCAAGGTCATCCTTGGCTACATAATGAGTTTGAGGTTAGCCTCAGGGGAAAATAAAGAAAAGCTGCCCCAAACAAACAAATACCACCCACCTTTCAGCTCTGCAAAGAGACCACAAAATCACACACCACCCTGATTTCAAGAAGGATTTTTTTTTTAAAGCTGTTTCTCAAAATGTTACTAAAAGGGCACATAAAGTTGTCTCGGGAGTTCCAAAGAGCTGTGAGCTAGGGACGCTGATCCTGTCTCGAGTAATTTAGACACCAGACATTGCTTTGGCCTTCTTTAGGTCAAGGGAGTACAGATCATGAAAAAATAGTGTCTTTTAGGTCTGGCTTTCTTCTTTTTTGAGCAGGATTCTGTTGTTGCCAGGTCGTGGTGTGTTGAATTCCTTGAGAGTCCAGCACTCGGTAGCCTTTCCGCCCCTCCGGAGAGATGTGACACTTGAGTGGGAGGCTTCTTTCATGTGACCTGCGCCCCCAGCACATGCTACACGGCTCCTCTGAAAAGGGACACGCTAGAGGGAAGATGATGTCCGTTTGCTATAAAGATAAATGTCACACATTGACTCAATTCTCTTTGAAGTCACTGTTCTCTTGCAGCTCAGAATAAAGTAAATGGTTTTGATTTTCAAGACAAAATTTCTTATAGAAAGCCAAGGGGAGTCCCAGGATGCCAGGCTTCTGCTTAAAGAAAAAGCAGGTAGAATTTCAGAGAGAGGGTCTCCAAAACATCATCTTGTACTGACTAAAATTTACATAGACTTCAAAGCAACCTGGCCCCAAGAAGCTGATGGCTAAGGCTCTTGGCAGGGTCAACCCATAAGGATTTTCTGGGCTGCTCCTTCCTTTAGTCTTTATTGGGTGTTATTAAAATTATTACAGATGCTTACAAAGTCCAAAGGAGCAAACCTCCCCCCCCATTAGATCCATAGTTGTCACAGCCTCAATCCAGAATGATTTTACATATACAGACTTGCCTAGGAAACTCGATTTTTAACAAGAATCAAATCTGTTGCTGATCTCAGATGTTTTCAGAGAGATTTAAATGTAGCGTGGCTGTAGATCTCAGACTTCTGTCTTAGTTGTATTCAATGCTTGTTAAGACATGAATTGATAATGTCACATCCATAACAGTCTTGTTAGCTATTACTATCCCCACCCCACCTCTTGTCCGCTGAAATGGCATTTGAGAGACATGAAATGAGAAATTTCATTTCAAGATTTAAAGTCTGGGCTGGGGGTGTAGCAGGGTTGGTAGAGTGCTTAACTACATGCATGAAGCCTGGGGCTTGATCCCCGGCACCATGTTAACTGGGCATTGTGGGCGTGTTGGTACGTAACTGTAAAGCCAGAACTCCAGAGGTGGAGGCAGGAGGGTCAGAAGTTCTAAGTCTCCTGCAGCTGTATAACAAGTCTGTAGGAAGCTGGAGCTTCCGGAGACCCTGTCTCACAAATCAACCTCAAGCAAACAAAAAGATTTTTAAAAATCTATATATTGTTAGAAAGGAAGGTTCATCATACACACATATGTACCAGTGAAGTTCATAGGTCTGAAGTGTTGGTGATACTGTAATGTGCGTGGGTTATGTACCTCCAGGGGGTGTCCTGGCATCTACAAGCACCATTTCTGTGCATGGTAAGTGCTATCTGCACATTTGGCCAATTGCAAATTATCTTGACTGCCAACACATTTGAGCATAGGATCTAACCAGAAGTGTTTAATTTCAAAGCCTACAAAAACTTGAATTTGTTTTACTAATACCTGAAATAATAAAACCTTCCATGATTTATTATTGTTGTTATTATTATTTAGCTCTGTGAAGTTCTGTTTGTATTGCTTTGTGGATTGATAATGTTGTCAATAGGGCAAACTGGAAATGAAGAGATGGGCTCTGATCTCAGCCCTGTCTCTGGACAGCTGGACTTCAAGCTCCCCACCCCCACCCCCACCCAGTTATGTTTCATTATTTGCAAACCAAGATGTTTGGCATTGTCCTAGGATCCTTCCTTTCCTGTTGTCACATCCCTTGTGTTTACTTACTGCTAGTTTCCTAACTCTATCCACCAACTCTCACACAAGCCTTCTTCTTCTCCCTCTTCTTTTCAGTTAAATACCTGTCTTTCCTTTCAAAGCTTCCTGTCAAATCTCCAGTAAGAACGTCTCTGCTCTGTGAAAAACCTGTTCGTTATGATAGTTCAGTGTATGTCATTCGACTTTACCAGTGATGCGGGTTTCATACGAGCTGCCCTGAGCTTGCTTTTGGAAGCAGCTGAGCTGAGGTGTGAACGCATGAGCAAGTATCTGCGTATCCATCCATTCATCCAGGACCGTTTCTGGGCATACCATGTGAGAGCTGTACACTGTGGCTCCATGCTGGCCCCATCAGGGCTTACCCGCAGCCTGCCTCATTTCTCCCTTCTATTCCCAGCACACATTTATTCATTTCTCACCACGGTCTCAGCCCAGCCCTTTTCACTTAGCTTCATTACAGTCCAGCACGGTTACTGAGTCATGTGCGGAAGCTGGCACCCTGGAGCTTTGGTAACACACAGGTAGGGTGCCCCAGCCACAACCCCCTTCCGCCTCGTGCTGCTCCTTCCTCCTCCCTCCTCTCTTCCCCTTTCCATCCTTTTCCCCCTGCAGAGCTGTGTTTAATCATCTAAAGCCTGTCTAGGTGAGCTACACAGTGGGCTCCTGGTCTTTATTTCCTCAGGGCTCCAGCCACAAGCCCCGTGTTAGGCCAGGTTCTGAGCTGTGTATTCACAGCTCTTATTTGCATCTGCTCTGAGGGTGGGCTTTCTGTCTGGGAGGGTGTGTCTCTAGTCCACCGCCATTCCTCACAGTGCAGTCTACCACTACTAAGTTCTTCCATTGACTGAGGTTGCCTTCTAGCTCACTGTTATTATTGTCTGTAAAGTGAGCATGTTTTCTCCAACGGAGCACATTGCAGTTCTCTGTCCCTCTGGGCCTATTAGCATCAGGTGGAATGTTGTTTTGTTTGCAGTGATGTATTTGAGGGGACTTGTTTACTAGGCAGTTGCTAACTAGGTAAAATCATGAACATTGCAGTCTTAGTGCTTCCAGAGTATGTGGTTCATCCTGGGGACGTGATTGTATTTCCCTAGGCTTTAAATCTGAGCAAAAGTTAACAGAAAATAGTTTGGCATATGAAAGAAATTGCATTCTTCCTCCCCATCTCTTGTCGTTAACAGCATCGTGTACACATGGGATGTGTCCTAAAATGTGAAATTTCTTCCTTGAATAAATAAAAATGCAAATGTCACCAGGCGCTGATAACTGGCACATCTGAAAATCTCTCAGTGCATTCTGGTGACTTTTTCATCTGGCTTCTGTCTTCCTTTCCTTCCACGATAGCTTAAAATTCCAAACAAGAGAGCGCGCGCGCACAAACACACACACACACACACATAGATACACACAATTCCAAATAGTTATGGGTGTAGTTACTTTTTAGTTGGTGTCTTCTCATTATATTTTTCCCTAGTCTGTCCAAGAACACCTAATTTGTACACGATTCATGTGTATTTTGGTACTAATTAAAACTAAGGCAGCATAGTTTCAAGATAAAATAAGTGGATTTATATGCAGTACTAATATGCAGGGTTTATCATATTTATGCATTATTTATTTATGGAATCAACTGAGTTTCTACATGCCAGGGCTACTTAATGGATGGTACCAGAAAGATTCTGGAGTAAGGAAATGTGTTGCATGCAGTACACTTGAAACTACAGAATTAAGATGGTGCCTGGGGAGTGAGACCAGAGGAGCTGTTGATCACGTAGGCAGGACAAGGTGCTGGGGAATGTGCACTCTGGCAGTGTTCTTGGTACCTTCCTCTGGGGTGCCATGAAATCGCTGGCCTGTAGGGGAGGGCTCAGCTCTTCTTTCCTTCCTCTGCTCATTCTGTGAAATTAGTTTCTGGTTTCAATAGTGGGAAACACTCCCGGAAGACAGGGACCTGTCACAGCCTGTTTGTACATGTCCTGCATAGTTCTCTACTGTTCTTCTGACCCAGAATAGACGTTGTTATCATCATTTTCTCTCTCCATTGTATGACAACAATCTCACCTGAGGCCTGGTCCAGGCCTTTCTCAACCATCTGTTGTTCAATATGCAGGCTTTGGGGACCAAGATATCAGTATGGTGGAAACAGTGATGGAGAGGAAAGGTGATGAGAAATTGAGGGTGGGATGAGATCAGCCAGCCCAGAGAGTCAACACAGACCGAGGGAAGCTCTGGGCTTTCATGAGTGAGTGAGAGGGGCTTGTCCGAGGTGTTTTTCTTAGAGTCGGCACACCTGTTGCCAATCAGCACAGCAGAAGTTGACTGTCCAATGTTGAAGGCATATTTTCAGTTAGAGGATGCTGTTTCTAGCTGCTTGGTTAAGCCAACCAGTGTCACTTATACCTGTATGAGTAAAATTGCATTTTTTGGATCTCCTAACCTTATTTCAGAGCCTTTCTGGTTCCATCTGTTTTAAGTGGCTCTTGGCATGTAGAAACAGAGTTGACTCAATGAATAAATAATGAGATTATCTTAAAGTATGCACTTGGGAATGTTTCCTTTGGAAATCACAAAGTAATGTTTGTATTTAAAGGTTCAAATAGTACAGAATGATGGGAAGGGAACACATGCATCCCCACTCCATGCGCCCCCAACTCCTTCCTCTTGGCCACAGTTCTACTGTTTTTGCTGTTTAGAGGTGTCTGGAGTGTGAGTCTAGAACATTCTCGTGCAGTAAAAAGATATCAGGGTTTGTTGTTGTTGCTGTTGCTAGCTTCGTGTAATCATGCTCTTCTTCCCACCTCCCCATTTTCTTTCTTGCTCCAGCATTTCAAAGCAGAGAACACATCATATCTGTTTGCTTGTAAATACTCATAGATTTGTGCCCACAGGAGGGAGGACCCACACAGTTCACTCCCATCCAGCAGAAGCAGCCGTTGCTGCAGGGTGTGAGGGAGCACACCTCTCTGAGCCCTTTCTGATCTCAGAAATGTCTCTTCCCAGACTTTAGTTTACACAGGATCCAAATAAGTTTCACACCTTCCATTTTTTGTGTTTCCCTTTTTGTTTTCTTTTTAACCATAATCCTTTCCCATTTGTGTGTGTGTGTGTGTGTGTGTGTCTGTGTGTGTCTGTGTGTGTAAAAATGTGTGGGAGTGCATGTCAAGGCCAGAGGTCTCTGCTGCATGCCTTCTGATATGCCATCCATGAATTTCTGTCGTAAAAATGTAATCAGGCCTCAAACTAGAAGTTTATCAGAAATAGAAGTAATAATAATAATTTTAGAAAGCCGAAAATGCTATGGGCATGCCGTCAGTCATAGAGCATGGGGGGTTCCTCAGGACAGATGACCCAGTTTCTTTCAACATAAAAGGCAGTGAATGGAGGGCCTCAGTCTGTAAAGTGCTTGCCTCTTAAGCATGAGAACCCAAGTTGGGATCCCAGCACTCATGTAAAAGCCAGGCGTGGCGGTGCACACCTACAATCTCATTGCTGGGAAAGCAGAGGTGGGGACCCCTGCAGCTCACTGGCTAGTCAGCCAGGACAGCGAGTTTCAAATAAATAAAATAAAAATGAAAAGAAATTGTGGATGTATCTCAGTGACAGAGGAGGCCTAGGTTCAATCCCAGGGCCACACACACACACACACACACACACACACACACACACACCCTTTAACTGCACCAGTTTTTACTTCCCACACCACCGAATTGTAGAGGTTCGTTGATGGGTCAGCAATTTCGCAGGAGTGTCGGGACAGACACTCCCTTGTGAGGATGGTGCAGGAGACAGGGCCGAGCTGCACTTAGAGGAAGCAGTCGGTTTGCTTGCTTCCCTGAAAACTGGAGTGTTTGTCGGGCCTGGTGCGTCCCTTCCTACAGTAGGTAGCCAGGCCCCGTACAGGTCAGAGAAAGTCAGTACGCATTGTTGGGGGCAAGCAGAGGGACACACAGAAGAGGATAAAAAAACCCTGACCTGAGGACCCCCTGACAGCTAAATGGGCAGCCGCCTCTCTGCACGAGCTACAGCTAAACAAGTCAGCAGTGGGGAGCTGAGATTCGTCTCCACTGGAGACCAGTGTGTGAGGTTTCTGCTAGTTGTTTGGTTTTCTGTGTGGAACAGTGCATTATTCTTGGTCCCATGCGATTGCCTTTATTTCTCACTCATTTCCAAGTGGGAATTCAGATATTGACTCAGGCTTCTCTGGCTGTGGGTGCGTTTGGGGCCAGCCTTTGGGAATGAGGCTGTCACAGGCAGGATGACCAGCAGTGGCCAGATGGAACCCAGTGGAAGTGACTAGCTGAATGTGGGTTTCTTCCCAAAGAAAAGTGGCCTTAAAACTTTCCCCATGCATATAATCTTAGAATCGCCAAAGCGGGTGGCATCAGTTGTTTGTGGTGCTTTTTAATATAGTGATCCATGCACATTACAGTCAGGTGCAACGTGCCTCTTTGTTTTCTTTAATATTACCTTTTTTTCCTCCCTCTTCCAAGCCCCAGAAGA
This sequence comes from Peromyscus nudipes, assembly GCA_902168325.1. Lineage (NCBI taxonomy): Eukaryota > Metazoa > Chordata > Mammalia > Rodentia > Cricetidae > Peromyscus > Peromyscus nudipes. Next base: position 11,129 of record CABHPH010146860.1, on the reverse strand, counting down.
AGAGAGCGGGAAGCCTTTCCAGTGTCCAATATGTGGTTTGGTTATAAAAAGGAAGAGTTACTGGAAGCGGCATATGGTAATTCACACAGGTTTAAAAAGTCACCAGTGTCCGCTCTGTCCATTCCGGTGTGCTCGCAAGGACAATCTCAAATCCCACATGAAGGTAAGCCAGTTGTGGATGGGATGGTGGGCCGCTTCTATTACTCACTGCAGCAGGCTGCTTGGCCAACAGGGGGCACTGTGGTGGAGCAGGCCCAAGAACACTAGCCCTGGGTTGTGAGGAGAATGGAGAGGGTCATCCTCAAGGAAGACCCTCAGTCTTAGGATCAGGTTCTTGAGACTGTCAGTGCATGGGATGACGCCAAACATCCTAGGACATCATTTTCTTTTTTTTGTTTTTTTGAGACAAGATTTCTCTGTGTAGCCCTGTCTGTCTTGGAACTCACTCTAGACCAGGCTGGCCTCGAACTCAAAGGTCCGCCAGCCTCTACCTCTTGAATGCTGGGATTAAAGGTGTGTGTCACCACAGCCTGGGTTACTCATTTTCAATCTCCTATGAAAAACAGTTGTGGGGTCTGGGGAGGGCTCAGCAGTTAATCTCTTGACAGGTTAGCATGAGACCCAGTTCTTATTCCCAGAAACCACTGCAAGTGGTGGGTAGGGGGTGGCCCATTCCTTGCAATCTCACCCTTAGAAGGGGAGACAGGATTCCCCAGAGCAAGCTGGATAGATAAGACTAGCCATGTCAGCTAGCTCTGGTTTGATTGAAAAGCTTGCTTCAGTGAGTAAAGTAGATGAGTGATCAGGGATCCTGATCTCAGTCTAGGGCTTCTACATTTAAGTGTACACATGTGCACATGTGTGTACAAACACGCCTGTGTGCACCCATATACATACAAACATACATACACACATGGATACCATACACATGAAAAACGGAAAAAGAAGAAAACAACAAAAACCACTAGGAAGCTTATACCTACCATACTTCTGTGGAGAACTAACTAGAATCCATGTTTGGAAATGAGGGAAACGTGGCAATATAGAAATAACTCTTTCATACTGAGGCTTTGTTTCAGCGTCGGGGGTGGGGCGACTCATGAGGTCACAAGAGCTTGACGATTTGGATTATCCTCCCAGTACTGTGCTAACCAAATAGGCTTGGGCGAGTCACCGTCAGACTCTCAGTTTTCCCTTCTACGAAATGGGAAGGAGCAGGTGCAGGCGTCCTTAGTGTTGCGGGAGACAGAAGTGGCCACGTGTCCGACCTAAGGAGTTCATAATCGTCACCCGGCATCTTAATGTACTGATAACTCCCAATGCGACTTAGACATGACATTATGTATGAAGTGTCTCTACTCCCGGGAGAAGTCCAGTGATATCCGCTTATGTCGAAATCTTGCCTTTGAATCTTTCTGCGTAGATCAGTCATTGTCCAGAACTGAAGCTCCAGATGGTGCAGTCACACGAGATTTCTACTCACTGTAGCAAATAGCTCAGAAGATTGAAAAAAAGGGAATGCATGATGTCATCTGCTTTCTCTCATTTGCCTTTTCCTCCTGGGGTCAGCAAGCAGCTCCATCTTCAGGATTCATTTAAGTAGGATTCTGGTTGACTGACTTTTACGGAGGCTACTTGGTTTCTACCTTGGCCCTCCTCATCTCAGTCTCCTCCAGGTAAAACCTCGCACTTTGAACCTGCAGCGTTGAGACTTCAAAAGGAATGCCTTTTTAAAACCAGACCTTGCTTCAGTAACTGTGTCCTAAGCTGTGTTTAGAAATCAGGTCTGGTGAATTTCAAGCCTCAGCGAGCAGAAAACTTGCATCTACCCTGACACCTTGTAAACTTGGTTTCAGCTCAGGGTCACTTAAAACAACCTATTTATAAACCTATGGAAAAAAAGGCTGGGTTTCAATAGCTGGGACTGCTGACCCCGACGCTCCAGGGAGATGAGCTCGAGCCTTGATGACAGAGGCAGATGGCCATGACGGTGCTGCGGATGAGAGCTGCCTGGGCCCGGTGGGTCGCGGGGTCCTGAGTGCTTTCAGAACAAATCAATAACCACTACAGTGAAGCAGTTGTGTGGAATCGCTACTTTATTCAAACTCATGGTGTCCTAACCTGTTGAGCTGTGACTCCTTTTATAGGGAACTGTGAGAGGTGCTTATGCAAGTTTAATTTTATCAAAGGCATACCTACTTGTCCTGTTCCCCTCCTCCTATTGGCCTTAAAACATTTTTTTAATCAAATATAATTTAACTTTGCAAAATTTGGCAAGTGTTTTCTCCATAGGAATGTTATGGTGTGGTCTTATGCATACACATATTCTGTTTCCTTTACCAGAGGCTGCAAATGTGGATAATTTTTCTAAAATGAGTTTTATCTGAGAAGTAGGGCAGTCTAGCCAAAGACAAAGGTTAAGATCTGACTTTAGCTTAGTGAGAGTTCATGGCTTAGAACCCGTGAGCATTTAGTAGTATGGTTGAAACCCTCTAAACCTCCGTTACCACTAATGGAGAGACAAATGTGGTCTTTCTCACCTGGTAAGAGTTAAATGAGATCGTTTGCATAGAACCTTCATACAGAGCCTAGTGTGGAGAAGCAACCGTCAGTAAATACAGCTAATACAGTAAGCGTTATCCAAAAGCCATCTGAAAATACATTAACATTTACATTTAGGGATAATGAATAAAACGCTAGAAAAAATTACTCCAAAATAAGTTTTATGGCTTCCTTCCTTTTATGATCTATCTTTAGTACTGAGAATTTATAAAAACTGATACAAAGAATATGAAATTGGCTGTTTATCTCATCCCGAAGAAGTAGCCATTATCTTCAGGATATATAATATGCTATATTGATTACATTGGTTTATGTCAGCAAAACAGAGATTCCACTCCATTCAACAAATGCAGTACTCACTGTGTTCCTCCCAGGCTTGGGCACTGTACATTTTTCTTTTGCAAGCCACATTGTGCAAATGTCTTTATGACCAGCTGCACGAGGAACTGGAAAATGCCTCCAGCATCCTCAGGGTTATCTTAGATTTCCTGAAGTCTTCTGCAGCTTTCCCTAGCGAGCGAGCGTGCAGGAATTGTCTGTGAGATTCAGAAGCTAAACTGAGCGGGAAAGGCAAAGAGGGTCGTGAAGACAGAGGATGCTGATGACGTAACGGAGGGAGACTGGGCCTGAGGTCACACGTGAGTTCTGCCCTTCCGAGGTCACCATTTAGAGAGCTGGGACCACTCACGAGACCCTCACCTGCCTAACCTGGTCCCCTAAGAGGTTGGGTATAGATCCTCTCCAGAATTTCTCCAAGTCTTGAAATACTTCACGCCAAGTGTCCCACATTCACTTACCCAGGAGGTGGCCTTGATGTCACACCACCTGGTACTTGTCAGTGAGTCCCTTGCTACCGGCCAGCATTTCTTCTCATTAGAGGTCCAAGAGGGACTTCAAAGCATGTGTTGGTCTAAAGGGAATCAAAATTATAACAGGAAAGCCCTCTTCTGTCAGGAGAGGAGGGCCATGCTGCCGTTGGCCACATATAAGCCGAATCCCAGGTGGGAAGGTGTAGCTCAAATAAAATTACAAGTGCCAAAGTGAACCCAGTTCTGTTTTGCCCTTCAACTTGACACTAACTTTTCTAAAACTAAGCACAGCAAGGCCAGGTTGAGGTGGAAAAGGAGCCATGAGAAGTCGTCCTGCACACAGTGCCCCTTTTCAGCATCCCCCACCCCCTCGATTTTGGAACCTGGGCTCTCCTCTGTGGTGGTATTGTGTTCCCCAAAATATTGTGTACCTTAATAAACTTATCTGGGGTCAGAGACGGAACAGCCACAATGTTAAACATGAGGATAGGCAGTGGTAGCATACGCCTTTAATCCTAGCATTCCAGAGACAGAAATCCCTCTGGATCTCTGTGAGTTCAAGGCCACATTGGAAACGGCCAGGCATGGTGACAACACCTTTAATCCCAGGGAGTAGTGGTAGAAAGCAGAAAGGTATATAAGGCGTGAGGACCAGAAACTAGAAGCATTTGGCCTGGAGAAGCATTTTGGCCTGGTTAAGCATTCAGGCTTTTGAGCAGCAGTTCAGCTGAGACCCATTCTGGATGAGGGCTCGGGGCATCCAGTCTGAGGAAACAAGATCAGCTGAGAAGTTGGCCAGGTGAGGTTAGTTGTGGTTTGTTCTGTCTCTCTGACCTTCCAATGTTCACCCCAATACCTGGCTCAGGTTTGATTTTATTAATAAGAACTTTTTAAGAGTCATGCTATACTCCTCTGTGCCATTTTTTCTTCCAGTGTGGCTTTTAGAGCTTGGGTTAGCTCCTCTCTGGGGTCAGGAGATGTGAGCACACTTCTGAGATGGAATCCGCCCCGTGGCACCAGGCTCAGGGCACGGAAGCTTCCTGCCCAGTGACCTTTACCGCCTGGCTTTGGGCACACCTGGGCAGATACCTGTCAGGAGCCCTTGAGACTGTGTGCTGAGACCTCCAAGGGGCTCTTCCTGAGTGGCCTGGGCTGAGGAGCTGGTGGGGAGGGGCTTTGCTGAAGGAGGGACAGGTCATTTCCTCACCTCCGCCCTCTCCTGGGGTACAGGAGAACCCTTTTATGGGCAGGACCCTGTCACAATTGCATTTAAGCTTTTGTGGTTGTTTCTGTTGAGAAACAGGCCTTGAGGAGCCCGGAATATCTTTTGTTGTTTTTTGCAGAAAGCCACAGTGGGGTGCTGTGGCAGCGGGATCTCACGATTAACTTTTAATTTCTTTGCTTTTGTTGGTCACTTAACATTATTTAAAGTGTGTTTTGGCTGGTGAAGAATGCTTTTGGATTTCATTCAGAAGGCATAAACAGCTGTAGTAAAACTTGCTCTCTTGGAAAGGAGACCTGAACAAAGTGGCCAGGTGGTACCGAGGATGAGCAAATGAGCCTTTAGCTTCACTGAGACCCAGGTTCAAACCCCAGTCGGCTCACCCCAACCTGTGGAGCGTCCGCTTTGTTTTGAGTGCCAATTGCTTACGTTCTTGTTTGTCCAGATCACACGACTCCCCCAAACCATTTGGCGTAGATCTACACCACTGGCAGTTCCTACTCGAGGGAGGGCCAGTCCTGAAATAGCAGGGTGTAACAGGTCAGTCCTGAAGCACGTTGGCGAGATGAATGGGGAAGTCGCAAGTTTATGAACACCTGCCAGCTCGAATCCTGGCTCGGGTCAATGCAATGATTTCCTCACTTTTTCAAGCACTAAATTTGGTAGTGACAGGAAGAGAGAAGTTTCTCGCCATTTTTACAGGTCCTGGGTACAGGCAGGTTTGGAGTTGGGCGTGCAAGGCTGTCTCCACTCTTTAGACCCTGTAGCACCGTTTGAGCTTGGCGTCCTGCCTAGATGGTTTTTCTCCTGTCTTCCTTTCTTCATGTGGAACTGGGTTCAAGATACTTCTTGGGGGTGGGGGTGTTCCATCTCCCCATCTGTGGAGCTGCAATACCCTGGAGACATATTTTTTTCCTCCATTTTGTTGGCAAAGCAGCAGATTCCCTGAATTGTTGTCACAAGAATCTCGGGAAAGGTTATGTCTTCTGGTCCCCGACTGCGACTGCGTGAGTTCAGAAGGTATACCAAGTGAGATCATGTGACTAGCTTATCAGAAAGCTTCTACCCAAGACAGCATGGAGGCTGTCAGGATAGGCTCTTAGCCTCCACGGGCCCACTTTGTGTGTCAGGAGAGACTTTATTTTGCCTAATGCACCGCTGTGAACATCCTCTCTGGTGCTTTTCTCCCCTGGCCCTGTGCGGGTGTGGGACTTAATGAGGAACGGACGGCCGCAGACGGGCGTCTTCCGTAAGCTCGTGGTGGCCAGTTCAACTCTCCTTGCTTCTCCGGCAGGTTCATCAGCACCAGGACCGGGGGGAGACCTTCCAGTGCCAGCTGTGCCCCTTCACTTCCTCGCGCCACTTCAGCCTGAAGCTGCACATGCGCTGCCATCAGCACTTCCTGAGGACAGAGGCCAAGGTGAAGGAGGAGATCCCAGACCCAGATGTCAAGGGACCTCCCCACCTCAGTGACAGTGGCTGCCTGGGGCAGCAGAGGGAAGGAGGAGGGACAGAGCTAGTGGGGACCGTGATGACGTCTAATACTCCAGAGAGGACTGGCCAGGGTGGGGCTGGCGTTGCACCTTTGCTGGTGAAGGAGGAGCCCAAGGAAGATAACGGCCTGCCCGCCTCCTTCACCCTGAATGCTGCCGACAGGCCCGCCAACCACACAAAGCTGAAAGACCCCACCGAGTATGTGTCCAACAGTGCGGCAGCATTGTTCAGCCAGGACATCTCGGTTAAGATGGCCTCCGATTTTCTCATGAAGCTGTCAGGTACTTGCATAGGGTTGTGTTCTCTCTTTTCTCATCTGTTCAATAAGATGGTAGGGCTAGGTGACTGCAAGGTTCCTTGAGCTCTAATGCTTCATACTCTGGAACGTTTTCTTTTTCCTTCCCTCTTTCCTTTACCCCGCCCCTTCCTTTTCTTATGTTTTGTTTTGGTACTTCTTTGAAAACAAGCATTACTTCCACTTGGGTCTGGAAACAATAGGGATTGCCCCTCCTGCCCTTACTGGGCTCTGACTGGGGGCAGTCGGGGGTAATCTAGGTTTGTGTCCTTGCTTCCTACAACCTTGGGTCTCAGTTCTCTTCCTTGCTTTGCTCTGGTGTCTGAGGTGCTCTGTGTGCATCGCCCTTTTTGATATTCAGGGTCTTTACTGTTTTAATTGCAAAGCTTTTTGAAGAATATAATCAAAGTCTACCATGAGGAATTACAGACTTTCCTTAGACAGAGGTTAAAGGTTATCATGAGTTTTCCTCAGGATCCTTGTGTTGGGATAAAACATACTTACAATATCCCTGTTTAGACATTTTATGAGTGTGCATTTTAGTGCATTTTCAGTGTTGTGTGACCATCTCTGGAAATATGTCACACTCTCAAACTGTATCATCATTAAATGACAGAGTTCCTGCCAGCCTCCTCCTCAGCCTCCACTAACCACTATTTTACCTTCGGTCTTTATGAACTTAAATTTAACCGTTATAAGCAGCCCAGTAAAGTGGAATTTAAGAAAAAATTTCAAGCATCCTTCCCAATTGCCCTAATGCCCTTTGAAAAGAGGCTGATGTATAAGTTATAAAAATATGTCTTGCTAATAGACACTGTTTTCCATTGCCAACACATTGTACATGTTTTTACTTTTCGATGACTTTGATGAACTAGCATGTTGCACTGGGGTGGAACACTGGTAGATGTTTTTCTTACTCTCTTGCAGCATTAACACACGTAGGCCTATGCTGTTTTTGAAAATATGATTTTAAATTTTAAAGGCATTGTAGAGGGTGGAGAAAGGTCGGTTGAGAATGGGTTCTGTCTGTCAGTGAAGGTGGCAGTCCGCAGGATGATTTCCAAATGCCATTTCAGCTCTCTGGAGATTGACAATACCCTTTAAATGGAGAATAATTGGTCACCGCCTTCCTTTAAATGGACCATGCGTCGTATTTCACTAAATGTCATTGCCAGGTGAATGAGAGGCTCAGCTTCACTCTGAAGTCCCTTTGCACCGTGACACTTCAGTCGGGTCTTTCGGAATGTACCTCCTCACCCTGATCTTTGCCCCTCAGCAGTGGGAGACATGAGTAGGGTGACAGAAGAGAGAAGGGATGAAAAATGAGGCGTCCAGGAAATGATCCAAGATGGAAGGGAGCAGGAGAGGTTATGGGATGTGCTGTAACACTGAAGAAGCCTTGCTGCCTGGACCAGTCTCAGGCGTTTAGTTCATCTGGCCTAGCTTCCCGTTTCTCATCTTCTTGTTTCTCCTTTTTCATCTCAGCCTCGGGGAAAACAGGATTCTACATACTCAGAGTTTTAGATTTAGTTTTTTACCCAAAATATTAGGGGAAATGGGTGTTTCCCTTGGGCCTTCCGGATCCTTTAGGGTGTCACCTGTAGGGAATCACCTACAATCCCAAGACTTGGGAGAAGGCCAGACTAGAGTGCATGAAACCCTGTCTCCCCAAACCATAACGTAACAATGAAAAAAACAAGGTGTTACCTAGGGGTGGTTCCTTTTCTGGGCTCCTGTAGTGCAGTCCCAGGAGAAGGATGCCATATTCATTTAGCATAGCTTAGCATGGTAGATGTTTACTTAATAGACAAGGACAAACTGAGTAGGGGTGCATAGCATGTAGTAAGGTGGGATCCCTTCTACTCAGAATCCAGATCCTTTCAGGGCTGCCTGGAAGGCTTGATCTTGGGCTAAAACACTGATACAGGGCTCCTCCCACTGGGCTTAGCTCTGACCACTAGCCCTTCCATCCCACCAGGCACTGGGCTGTGGTTATTAGCTCCAGCGCTTCTCAGCGAGCATGAGAAAAGGCTTCAGCTGCTCAGACCCAGAGCTATGAACAGCAGAGTCGGAGGGAGAAGCCGTTTGTAGGCTGGGGTGAAGCGTTGTGTGCCAAAGCCGTATATATAGTGGTCTGTGGTTTTCAGTTGTTGATGGGGGGGTTGCTTACGGTTTGGCCATGGGAGAATTTACTGACTGATCAATTGGCATAAGAGAACAGATAGCAAAGGCACACTGTTTATGCAAAAGGCCCATGCAGCTATTTTATGGTGGCTTACTAGAGGTCCTGAAACCTGACTTGTATGCACTGTTACCTAGCAACCTGTTATAAAGTCACCAGGGAGTGAGATGCATCGGTAATTTTTTTGTGTGCATATTTGGATGTAAATGTAAACTTGGTGACTGTGGCAGGGCTGCCCACGGGAGGAGAAGTCATGTTCAAAGGAAAGGAATGTGTTTGTCTGCAGCTCCCCCACATGTACTGTGTGGTGGGTCCGGCTCTGCTGCTGACTGCTGTGCTTGCCAAGGGCTCCACCTGGCTCTGGTGGCTGTCACTCAGGGACACAATCCCAGGGAGCTATGGCTGTTGCTAGCTCTTCTTGCCCTCAAATGGTGTGGACTAGTGGTTAGCCCCAGGCCCTGTCCCATGGTGTCATAATGGCGCCATTGTTCTTGCGCTGATTTTTCCCCCCTAGGGCCCTGTCCTTGCACCTGGTGGTCCGATAGGGTGCAGCTGTTTGTGGGCACTGGGTCTAGGAGTCTCTGTGCCAGTTCACGGTCTGCAAAAACAGCGCAGTGACAGATTCAAGTGTGGAGACATGTACTTGTTTCCAAAGGAGAGAGAGAAAACCCTTAATGCTTTTTGCTCCTTCCATTAAAATCAAGCATTAAGCTGACTGCATGGAATCCACTGAGGCTCACAATCACTGGGTGGGACGCAGTTTACTTTAACCCAGTGGTTCTCAACCTGTGGATCATGACCCCTTTGAGGGTCGCATAACAGATATCCTGCATATCAGATATTTAAATTACACTTATGAAGTAGCAACCATAATTTTATGGTTGGGGGTCACCACAGCATGAGAACCTGTCTTATAGGGTCGCAGCATTAGGAGGGTTGAGGACCATGGCAACCCTCCTCCAATTTGGAGGTTTCCTGGTTACATGCTTGTGAAGTAAGATCCCTTTTCTGAACCTCCAGCTATTTCCCCCACTGAATCCTGACAACATTCCTCAGTGCTAGACCCGGGCTCACCATTGTGGTTGATGCAGCCCAATCGCTAGCTTAACACATTGGTGGGAAAAAAATAATTTTGTAGACTTTGCTCCAGGCTTGGGGCTGGGAGGCAGCCTTTCAGGGCGGCAGCTCTGCTGTTTACACAGCTCTTTCCTGGAAGCCAGAAGACATATGCAAATTGTCGGATGACAGTGTGACCTACCCCTGGTCACATGACTGGGAGTGTTCCTAGGAGAGGTGCTTACCCAGCCTAGGAAGCTACTGCTCCAGCTGACCCTGGCCCTGCCTCCTATGGCCAGCAGCAGTTTGTAACCTCCACAGCAAGTTAGACCTACCTAGGGAGTTTTTGTAAAATGCCAGAGCCCAAAAGTGATGGCTTAATTAATTGGTATGGGGTATGCCCAGACATTGGTATTTTTCTTGCATTCCTCTGGTGGTTCTAACAGGCAACCAGGACAAAGGTCAGCAGATAGGAGATAGAAAGTGGGTACCATGGGGCTGGAGACCCAGTACAGTCGATAGAGTGTTTGCCTAGCATGCACAAAGTCCCGGGTTCGATCTCCAGCACCACATAAACTGGAAATAGTGATGCAGACCTGTAATTCCAACACTAGTGAGATGGAGGCAGAAGGCTCAGAAGTTTACTCCTCAGCTACACAGAGAATCAGAGACCAACCTGGACTATATGAGACAGCGTTTCAGAAGAGCCAAATGGTCCCCCAAACAAGCAGTGAACAAGCCTAACTTGGTACTTGGTACAGTGTTTTTCAGTCTAGATCGGAGTCTCTGAGTGGAGCCCTCCTTTCATTTTATCTGAGCCCATGAAAAGAGCATGATGCTCTAAGTTGAGTCTGAGACGCCTCATTGTAGGTCAAGGTTGACATGAAGGGGAGGCCTGGGTGAGTCATGTTCATTGACCCTATGATTTTCTTCCAGAGAGCTCATGACAGGAGATGCTGTCCAGGTTGAAAGTTCCCAGAGCAGATCAGAAGCCTCCAAATGCTGGGAGCTAGGGGATTGGGGAGACTCAGTGAAGGGTTGATCCAAGCAAGCCTGAGGACATGAGTTTAATCCCCAGCACCCATGTAAGAAGCTGGTATAGTGGCACAAAGGAGAGGCACAGGTGGATCTCTGAAGTTGACTGGCCAGCTTGTCCTCATTGTCAAGTCCTAAGTATAATGAGAGCCCTTGTCTCAAAAAACAAGGTGGACGGCTCCTAAAAATGACACCCAAGGTTGACATCTGACCCATATGTGTACATATGCACCCTCACACCAACACATACACACAGGAACATATGTCCACACAAAGCTGTGAGCACCCTCATCAGAGGACCAAATTACAAGTTGCCTGTGATGGTCTTCTATCATCTTTTTTCTTCAAGATGCCATTTTTCAAGATATAAATTTAATTCTAACTCCCCAAATTATAACCAAGCAGTTAGTTGACAGAAACTTGGCACCTCACTTGTTGGCAAGGGATATCTTTTTGTCCCTGGCTTTCCAAAAT
>CABHPH010146858.1:5819-44831 GCA_902168325.1 Peromyscus nudipes | reverse complement strand
GGTGGTTTTGTTTCCAGTTTCCCTTTATTCTCATCTATTTCTATTTCTAGATAGTTGTACATTTTAAATTATGATACTAAAATTTATATTTCTTAATTTTCTTTCCCAGAATTCTCTTCCTCCACTTCACATTTGCCTATTATGCCTTTTTTTTACTGCTATTCTATAAGATATATCCTTGCTCATCTTTCTCTATTTCTGTAAACTTGAACAACAACAAAAAAAATTAAAGGGCAGAATTAATAAAGAAAAAATGGGTAAGTGATACTCCTGCGGAAAAATCTTTGAATGTTGAGCTTTTAAATTATTGTCTGTGGCTAAAAGCAGAATATTGGTCAAGGTCAAATTCCTGCTCCTACAACAGTCCAACTTTTGTAATTAGGCTTGATAAATGAATGAAAAACAGATTGATAGTATGGAAACTGTGGTGAATAGTTTCAAAAATATGAAGAAACGACTACAGGGAGGTAAAAGATGAATTGTATCACACAAGACAGTAGGACAGTATTGTAGCTTGGTAATTATTAGTAATTTTTAAAAACATGTTTACACTAATACAAGATGGCAAATCTTAATGATAATGTTTGAAATCATTTAAGTGAGAATTATTTTTGTCTGAATTTATAAAATTTCTAAATGGTACTATATATAAGAAAAGTGATAAGTCAGGGCATATTTTCTATTATTTCTATTAGATAACTATCGAAAATTTTAAACTAGAAAATAAGAAAAAAACTTCAGAGATGTTTTGTTTAGTTTTGTGGGGGATTGCAAGATCATGATTGGTACTCAAGGCTTGTTCTTCTTAAGCAAATATCAATGGCATTCTTGTAAACTTGAATTTTATGATGAAACTCGAGGTCCAGTAACTTGGCAAAGGTGTCTCCTCACTGCTCTTTTAGGCTGTGTTATGTTTATCACAGTGTCCATTTCACTGAATATCGTTAAAAGCACTTAACAGAAACCTGGTTAAAACTTTCTCAGATCAAATACTGATGTTTATTTTAAAGAAAAGCCAGTTTGGAAATAAGTTTTATATGGGATTTTATTGGTACTTAGGACCACACATAAAAATTCTTAAGATTTTAAAAGACATTCTAGAAAGATACAGTCTTCTTTGTAAATTTTAAACTATACGTGAATCATCAGTAGTAACTCCTCTAGGGACATGGAGCCTGGAATCGAGTCCAAGGCCATGATGTCTTCCTTTCATTCCTCTATGAAATCCATCACTGGGGATGGACCAGTGGGCAGCTATCCCTGTGGAATGAGGAGGCAGAGAGATCCCGTCTCTTCAAATATTGACATCATTTGGAATTACTGACAATTGCCTTTGCACTTGCACAATGGAATTACTGTGAGAAATGTTATCTTGGGAATTTTAATAGAAAGGATTTTACTTTAAAATCTTCATGAATTTTATTATGCATTATTATGAAATTATTTCTGAATTATCTAGAGAAATTTAGAGCTATTTCTAAATTTCCCAGTGAAATTTGAAATAGGGCCTGTGGGAATTCTCTTACAAATCTTCTTTATTCATCATTTGGTGAGGGGGCTGGTGCTGGAGAAGAAGAATTGAAAGAGTATGCATATGTGCCATTCTTGTCTACGAAGTAGGTCACTTAAAAACCGTTGTACTATTAAAAACTAAAAGGCATCCTTTGCCATAACAAAATGTTCTATGTATAAAACTCTCATTGGAAAATCACTATGTCTTGATTGCATTCATCTCCCCATCTGGGATTTATAACTGAAGCATAAATATTTCATTGAATTTTTAATAAAACCTTAATGTGTATGATATACGGAGAGTACTCTGCTGCTTGAAAGTCTGGGTACATGGAAACTCCAGCAGTTTTGAGGTGGATCAATAAATATCATGACTGTGTGTTATTAGGGTTTAACAGCAATCTTGTCATTTTTTGTCTATTTCTCAAAAGAAAATAACTGCAATTAGTCTTGGTCTGTGCTTTTGGTAAGAAACCAAATCTCTCCCAAACACATCACTGAGACTATGTGGATCACTACTTATACAATGTGTCTGTTGCCCGAAATTTTCTCTGTGTTTAGGTTATGCTAAGATTAAAATCAGGGCAGTGTCATATGGAATGCCTCTTTGACAGATCATTAAACAAGATGGCAAATAGAGCTAGGGACTTATTCCATGAGAAGTATTAATAGAATGTCTGGTTATTCAAAGTGATACAATGTAGGCAGATTTAAGATTCCAAGTGCCTGGGTCTCATGAACAACAAGCTCTTATGATGGGAGAGCTGTGGAGTCATAATCCTTCCTACAGTGTCTGTTGGAGGACTGGTGGATGCTAAAATTATTCATCTGTAAAATGAGAGCCTTGAGTAAGATTATTTCTCAGATCATTTCTTGTTCCCAATTGCTTCCCGTCTGTGTTTGTCCATGAGAACAATGTAAAATTCAAACCAGAGTGGGATTGAAAGATTTCAAATCCCTAAAGAGCTTCTGTTTCATTTTCCTTTTTAGGAGAAAAGTGCTTAAGCCTACCTCTCAAGCCAAAAGAAGCAAGTAATCAGTGACATAGTAAACACTGATGCCTATTTTTTAGTTGTTCAAAATGAGAGGCTAGAATCAGAATTTAGTTGATATGTTAATATACTCATACTATGTTTTAATGAGATTCCAAATATTTATACACTACACTCTGTAAACTGGATCACATTGCAGAGTGCTTCATTAGAATGCATAAATTATTTGCATATTTCATTTTATTTTAACCTGAATTGGTTAAATATGTTCATGTGCATGCCTATGTAATCCTTCTTTTTCCATTTTTCATAAAACAACTTTGCTGAAGAGTAGTAGTTAAAAATTCTCACTTTCAATCATAGATTTTCCTTTGAGTATTGACTTAATCCCATCAAGTCACCTTGAATTACAGAATATGAAGAAAGTATATCATGTCAGACTCACTGACTTTGCACATCCTATTGGCCGTATTCTGGAGATATTATCTATCACCAGATTTTATGTAGTCCCCAGTAGCTCAGATGTTGGATTAGCTCTTATAGTTTTAAATAGTTTGTTTCATAAGAGCCTTCAATTTTTCTCTTAAATAAGTCTACTTTTCTATCATAAAATCTGGAGAGTGAGTGACAGCTAGAGAAGGTGAACTATTCAGTGAAGATTAAAGCAATCATGTGTTGAAGTTCTCTGATACTGTCAATTCAGTTTGAATCTTAGATTATTCTTTGCATTATAAGAAAGGTCACTATGAGGTTTTCCTTTCTGGGTGCTCTATTTCACTCCAGACTTCTTCTAATTCCTTATCAACATGTTTAATGTGAGTCTTAAGGCACTTTGGAGTTTTAGTGAGAAAAGAGCAGTCTTTTACATGGAAAAATCTCATGTCTAGCTTAATTTTAATTATTTTCTTAAGGCAAGAATATAAGCCTGTTTTAGACTCAGTTCACTGTTTTTCATCTCTTTATAATTTATTTCTTTTTCTTATGTGCTAAAGATGTGTTTGTCAAAAGAGAAAAATGTCATAGCAAATTCAGGATTAGAATTGGTTGAATAGTCTCAATTAAATGGAAAAGTAATGACCTTTGTTAATGTATTTGTCCTGGCACCTTGTAGGTATTAGAAAATTTTGAAACTATTTATTGTGTGGTTCCATTGTAGCAGTCTCTTTATTAGTGTAAACTATATGTAAATATGCATTGCTGCACATGCAGGAAACATCATTATTGCTTTAGATTGTTATTTTCTTGACCATACCTTATGTCTGACTAGAAATTTGTTGTATATGTTGACATTGTCAAGTACTGAGGGCTCAGTGATGAATTTGCGGGTCTTGATTCAGATTTGGTATGCTCGGAGAGTGATTCTCCAGGAGGAGCTGTGTGTCAAAGGCATTACCCCTCACAAAGCTGCAAAGACTGAAGTCTCTAGGTGTTGGTCATTTCTGTTACTGCAGCAATTCTTGGATTGGAAAGAGATTCAGTAATCACTACTGAGATTTTTGGATTCCTGAGAAGGAAACAAATTAGATGACAAGTGGTGGTAGATTCTCAAACTGATTGGGAGCAGAGGTGATCAATGACTTCCTCTAACAAGAGAAATAGCAAAGGAGAGCAAGGCAGAGGAGACTTTGCCTATGTCCAGAGAGGAAAAACAATTGATAGATGGTTTCATTGTCAAAAAATGCGTGTTAATGGTTTTTAAGAAATGAAAGTGTTGTTGAAGATAGAAAGATAAAATAAATTTGTTTTAGGATGTGCAGGAAGGAAGAACAAGGAAAAACATGTGCAAAATACCCCTATTTTGGTAAGAATGCCATGTGTATAGAAGCTCTTGTAGTAGTCATGTAAGTCAGTTGTTGAGTCCCTCAATCTTTTACCTGTCCCAGGAGAAAGAAACCAACACAGGAAAGGGCTTAAGGCAAGAAAGTCTTCCGCGTGTGATGATGTGATTTTCATTCTTATTTTTTCAATCACTTTTGTAGTATAATTAATAAAAATTCTACCACATGTACATTTCAAAATAGTCATCATTCTGACTCAATAAATGCTTCTATCACCTCAATAATTTTGTTTTCTTTGTTTTTCCTTTAGTTTTTATATAATTTTACTACATTTACTTTGTGTGTGTACACCACATTTCACTCCTGGAGGTCAAAGGACAATTTGAGAGGGTCTGTTCTCTCCTTTCACCATGTGGATGGATCCCAGGGTTTAAATTTAGGTTGTCAGGCTTGGCTGCAAACGCTTTTGCTTGCTAAGGTATGTTGAGCTGGCTCCTTATTCTTCTAAGTGTGAAACGTCTTAGGACATAAATAAGTATACAATACAATATTTATGTATTAGGTTGTCAGAATCGTTTCATCTTGCATAGCTGAAACTTGATGCCCTTTCACCAATGTTTCCCCAGATTCTGTCAATTGCACATACTCAACGCTTCTGTGATTTTTTTTTTTCATATAGCTGTTGTTGGCAGAATCTAATGATTTATTTCCTGTGTCTTAAGCACCTATACTTTAAGTGTGCTCATACAGTAATTTTTTTCTTGTATATTTTTAAGTACAATGTTTGCTAAGTATGTCAGCATTATTGTAGATGACAGAATTTCCATTTTCTAAGGGTAATAAATATTCTATGGTATGTATGTATATGTGTGTGTACATATAGTGAATGGATAAAGTACTTGAATACTCGTGTTATTTGTGTGTGTGTGTGTGTGTGTATGTGTTTGCTTCTAATTTGCTTGACTAATTCATGTGTTAATAGCTTGTCAGATGAGAGTTCCAAATACTTTTCAACTATGCTATTCATTTTAATCCTCATTCTTTTGACAGTTTCATTTATTGCACAGAATATTTTTAGTTGACGCAACCCGCTCATCTGTTTTCCTCATTGCCAAGCTCAATGTCCAAAATCTTTGTTCCCACATTTCTTCTAGTATTTTATAGATGCTGGTCTGTATGAAAATATTTCTTGTTTTGCCATAGTTTTTCTAATGGTGATATGTGAATGTGAACATGAGATTTAAGTGCATATTTAATTTTTAAAAAGCTTTTCCAGGCTTGGATCTGGACTCCAGTTGAAAAATTTATGATGTAGTTAACACGCTGTTGTAGTTAGAGATGCTTCAAAGGAAAAATACAAACTTTTGTTTTTCAATTAACTTGAGCCATTATCCATTTTAATATGTAAGAATGTATTTGAGTGTCTCCAGCACAAGTAAGGAAATAATAAACCAATCATTTGTTATATAATTAATAATTACATCATGTGATTTTTTGCTCCCGTCAAACAAACAGCAGTTTCATGCATGTAGACACTGTGTTATAACCCTACTTCTGCCACATTATCTTCTCTTATCTACTCCCGCTGAACTTCTTCTTTTCAACCAGTCTCTCTCATATTTCCACAATTTTCATTCCTTTGCTTTTTTGCCCATGTCTTACGCAAGCTGCCAAAGCTTTTGTTCGTTCCTGACCCTTGGCATATCCCATGACCAGCATCCTTGTGCTCTTTACCGGCTTTCCACCTCAATTCACTGTGTTCCCCAGGCCTTGGAGGAAGTGATGGAGATATCCTGTTTGAAGCTAATGTTCATCTGTCAGTTAGTCTCAAAATCTGACTACGAACCCATTTAGCAAAATACCACTAGTACATTTCTCCATAAAGGCTATGGGCCTTCTTAGCCGTACATATTTGGCTAAGTTTACAGTAAGATGAATGTATTCCTCCCGTGGAATCAGAAAGCAGTTAGCTACTCCCAAAATGCCACACCACTATTGCACTACTGGAAATATCTTGCCTGGAAGGATCATATTGCAATTTACAGTGTCCACTCCTGGATAAGGCAGTTAACAGATGTTTATCACCAGCCCCTTGTATGGCATGATCCAGCACTGTAAATGCTAGCCAGGATAGTGAAAGCTTCCAGCTCAGTTTCAGCTTTATTTCTCTTCATTCTGTATCTTAGGAGTGGAGTGACTTGCATAACAGAGAATTACCTTTAGTTTATCTGATTTCTGCTCTCACTGAAGAAAAGTAATCTATTGTTCTTCCTCTTTTCTTCCATTGCCTGACTTACATACAGAAGTCTGAAAACACTTTAAAATTATCATTATTATTATCATGTACTATATAACAATGTTCTGGCTGCAAAAAGCCACTTATACAACAGTGAACTCTTATGTTTAAAATTCCTAGTGTATCTTCTTCATTTGTATAAATCTCCTCTACGTATTTGCCTAGTTATCAACCTCCTTAATGATACATTTGATAAAATGTGTCCCTGTTGGTAAGTGATAAAAGGCTATATAGGATAGACCAAATACAAGAAGCTAAAAAATGAATAAGTGAATGAGCTAGTTTCCAGGAGTATTTCTCACATTTTAGTCTTCAAAAACTGTTTTTTTTTTTCTGTTTTCATTTATATAACCAGCTCTGGATGATGTATTGAATAGATTTCCTAAAAAGAGATTTTGGGTGAGTTTGTAATTCTAAGACAAGCACTGATGTACTAATTAGGAGACATTTGGTTACAAATGATGACAACAAAGTTCATCTTGCCAGAAGAAAAATCAGAAAAAAATTACATAAAAATGGAAAAGTCTAAGTGTTAATTATTAATTAAACATAATAATGGATTTGACTATGACATTTTCAAAGACATGTATAGGATATTTTTGTCCTCTCTTATGGTAGATTCTCTTCTAAGGTCCATGATTTCACTACTTTTGGGTGGTTGGCTAGGTTTCCAGTACCAGGCATTATTTCCCCCAGGATTTATGCCACGATGGCACCCTTAGGTTCATTTTGCCATATTGGTCCTCGCTGTGGTTCATAGGTGTCATAGGTGGGTGGGACAATTGGTTGCCTCCCTTTTTTAAAGACTGAATGGTATGCTCTGGTACCTTGAAAGCCAGGCCTGAGGGAGGAGTCCATAAGGTCAGTTTAGGATCAGGGGCCTTTGGGCCTTGTGTCTGAATTGGATTATGTCTTCAGCAAAAAGAGACCTGCTTTTCATCTCTGTGTCCACCAAAGGCAGTAGTAATAATCTGTAATATTTTTTCATGAGACAACCTTGAACAACACTTAAAAAAATGGTTCTTATGTCTGGTGTTGATAGTTTTGTAGGAGGTCTTTGGCTCTTGGTGGTAGTTTTGTCAGCCCAGATAGGAAATTTTCATTTAAACTCCATTTTTTATTTATTTGCAGCTTGTTTGTATTATAAGGCTTTTTTAAAATAACTATTATATAATTAATACTATGATTTCTTATGGCACTTTTCAGACATCCTCTCTCTTATTTTACCCTTCTTTAACTGTATTTATCTCCATCTCCCCTCCTAATTAGAGTCCCTGATTCCCATTTTCTTGGTCAGATCACTTGTAACCTGCTCTTTGTATCTCTCTGTGTTTCTTCCCCAGCCCTGCCTGCTCCCAACAACGTTTCCGTTTTACTTCCTGCTTTCTTGAAGTTGCTCTGGGATCTCTACCAGGGAGCCTCAGATGAGAGAAAATACGTGAAGCTTGTCTTCCTATGTATGTGTCACCTCACTCAAGATGATCATATCTAGTTCCACCCATTACATGCAAAGTTCGTGATTTCAGTTTTCTTAAAATTGAATAATATTCCATAGTATATATTGTACCATATTTTCATTATCCACTTGTCAGTTGAAAGATATTTATGTTGTTTCTATTCTCTAGCTATTGTGAATAGAGCAGCAATGAACATGACTGAGCAAGTATTTGTGGAATGGAATGCTGAGTCCTTTGTGCATACTCCAAGAAAGGGTATAGCTGGGTCATATAGTAGATTTATTTTTACCTTTTTGAGAATTCTTTACACTGATTTCCATAGTGTCGGCATCAATTTGAAATTCCACCAACAGTGAATAACACTGTTCCACAACACCTCCAGCATTGGTTGTCCTTTGTTTTGTAGATTTTTGGCACTCTGACAGGAGTTAGATGAAATCTAAAAATTGTTTAAATATTTATTTTCCGAATTGTTAGATATGCTGAAATTTTTTGATACACTTGTATATCATTTCATTTTCTTCTTTTAAGAACTCTCTTTTTAGTTCTCAGGGCCATTTTTAAATGCTTCTTCTTCTCACCCTCCTCCTCATCCTTCTTCTTGTCTCTAACTCCTCCTTCTCCTTTTTTTAATTTCTTTATATTATATTTATATTTATATTATATTTCTTGTATATTAATCCTCTGTCAGATGTATACCTGCCAAAGGTTCTTACCCTTTTTGTGAGCTTCTTTTTACCCAGGTTTATACTTTCTTCAGCTGAACAGAAACATTCTTGCTTATGAATTCTCATTTGTCAATCATTGAGCTAAATTCTTGGACTAATGAAATCCTATACAGGAAGTTATTTCCCATAGTTATATCATGTAGAGTGCTGCATGTGTTTTCTTCTAGAAATTTCAGGTTTCCCGATTAGGTCTTTGAAACGTTTTGGAGTTAATCTTTGGGCAAAGCCATAGGTATGCTTCTAATGTTTTTTCTTCTGCTCTTTTATGTATCTACCTTTCCCAGCATCATTTGTAGAGGATGGTTTCTTTCCTTTATGTTATGTTTTATAGTATCTTTGTCAAACATTAAGTGGCAGTAATTATGTGTAGTCATATTCACTTCTTCAACTTTGTTCCTTTGGCCTCCATGTCTGTTTTTGTTTTAGTGCATACTGTTTTCATTACTATGGCTATGTATATATCTTAAATCTGAGATGAGAGTCCTTCCAGCACGTTCTTTATGCTCAGGATTATTTTGACTACTGAAGGCCTTTTTGCTAGTTTTTGTTTTTATTTTTGGTTCTATATGAATTTCAGAATAGTTTCTTTTTTCCTTTTATTTCTGTAATGAGTGAGATACGGATGTGATTTTGATAGGCATTACATTGAGTCTGCAAACAGCTTTTTGTAAACGGTCATTTTCACAACATTATTTCTACCCAATCCATATGTATAGGATAGAATGTCATTCCATTTTCAAGTGTCTTTATCCTATTCTTCAGAAGCTTAAAGTGTTCATTGTAGAGATCTATTGCTGAAGTTTTTTCCAGTCCTGCTCTGCTCCCATGGCCCTGTGGCTGCTTGTACCCAAGTAAACAAACAGAGGCTTATATTATTTATGAACTATATGGCCTAATAGCTCAGGCTTTTTGCTAGCTAGATCTTACATCTTAAATTAACCCATTTTTATAAATCTATACCTTGCCACGTGGCACATGGCTTACTGGTAACTTTACATCTTGTTTCTCATGGTGGTGGTTGGCAGCATCTCCTGACTCAGCCTTTTTGTTCCCAGAATTCTCCTCTCTCTTTGTCCCGCCTATAATTCTTGCCTGGCCACTGGCCAATCAGCACTTTATTTATTAATCAATCAGAACAACACATTCACAGCATACAGAGCAAGAAGATCCACAGCAGAGTTCCTTTACTTCCTTTCTTTTAGCATACAGAAAACCTATTGATTTGTTAATTCTGTATCCCGTGGATCCTGGTTGGTGAGTTTTGTTTTATTTATTTATTCTAGATATTAATCTCTGTCAGTTGTATAATTAGCAAAGACTTTTTTTCCCAATTCTATAGTTTGTGACTTCATGCTCCTTAATTTCAAGAGGTATCATTTGTCAATTGCTATCCTTAGTATCTGAGCAAGTAAAATTCTATTTAAAAAGTCCTTGTTCATGTAAATATTCTTAAAAAATTTCCCCTAACAGTTTCAGTGCTTTAAGTCACTTGTAGTTGTTTTTTATGGGATGAAATATAAGGAACTAGTCTCAGTATTTGAACTATTATTTACCAGTATTTTATAATATCTCATTTTTCATTGTTAATGTTTTACTTGAGTCATTTTTCTTCTGATTAATTTGTTTATGTTTTTCATCTTGTATAAAAATCAACTCTTTATTTCATTTATTTAAACTGTATTTTTCATTTTTACATCATTAATTTCTGCCTCAATCTTATGTATTTCTTCCCATGTACTGCTTTTTGGGGGGTGTTTTTGTTTTTGTTTTTGTTTTTAACTAAGACCTGAAAGTGAATCATTAATTAGTTAGTTGAGATCTCTCTGATTTTTTTTTTAATTTAGGCACTTATATATCATTTATATCATCTTCCCAGTTTGGACTTCTTTCATTGTGTCTTGCAGGTTTTGGTAAATTCTGTTTATATTTTCATCTAGCTCTAGGATTTTTTAAAAATTATTTCCTGATCTTTTTCAGTAACTCATCATTTGATATTATGTCTCAATGTCCTGATACTTGTTCTATTTTATAGAAAGTTCCCTGAGATACTCAGAAGAATGCATATGCTGCTGTGTCCAAGTGGAATATGTTGTGGGAATCTCTTTGGTCCATTCAATCTATAATTTCTTAATTCCAATGACTTGCTTATTTCATTCCCTTGTGCTCTTGCAATTCATTTAGAAGTTTATTTGTGTCTTCTTTAACTTTTTTTCATGGATTTATCATCATTGTTTTTAATTCTTTGTCTGAATTCCATCTAGACCACTCTCATTGGGGCCAGTATTTTGGAGCAAATAACTTTTGGGGGGGAGCATATTGTCTTGTTTTTATCGAACCATGTAGCTAACATTTTGGTATGGCTATTTTTGCATCTGAAGTTGTGTCAATTTTTAAATTAAAAAAAAAATTAGGTACCTTTCTCCTTTCTGTGGAAGCGTTCATACTGCTGACTTGAGAATAGGTTGTAATAAGGTTGAGATACCATTTTCTCCCACTAGAGTGCTGTTCAGGCATTCTGCTCTATCACCAGAATTCCATTGAGAATAGAATACAGTTTACAACAGCAACCAGTACAGAGTATGATAACAGCACAACACTGAAGTAAAAAGCAATCACTCTTCAGCATCAATCATCTTAGATGGTAATGCAGCATCCATAGTACTGTGAACACTGCTGCATTAGTTACTGTGCTTTGACAGGTAATAAAAGATAAAGAGATTTTTTTTTAAGATTAAACTTAATGATTAGAATTCAGTTGATAGAAAGTAGGGGAGGAGAGCAAAAATAGAAGGGGGAGCTGTAAGGACAGCAGAGAATAAAGATGAGATGAAGGACTAGACTGAAAGATGAGGTAAGCATACAAACAGAAAAATGTACAGCAGTACTATCTCCTAGGCCTCTGAAACAAAGAGACTCTCCAAACCAGGCCAGCCAATATTTTTTGTAGGAGTAAAACTGAAGAGTGGAAAAGGAGAGAGCTGTGCAAAAAGAAAAAAAAAAACTAGAAAAATATTCACTGTAAAAAATAGAGCAGGATAAAGTTTGCTTATTAAATTGATATTGGGTATTAAATACAGGAGGATTAGTTGTAGAGGGGAGAGCTGTGTGCGGATAGGGATACAAAAAGTGATTGGCTTAATTTCTGGATTCTTTCTCAAGTCTCACAACATTGGTCCTCCGCCTCCTAGAAGCCTATTTCATCCCTTGGAGTTCCCTCACTGTGGGTGGTGACGGACGCCTGATGAGTTGGACCATTCCCCCCATTGAGTCTTTCTTTGGTTGACCCGATTACAGCTATGACTGTCCTCAGTGTCCCACACTCTACTTGGAATCTGAATGAAAGTTTCGTGTAGACTTCGCTTACTATCAGGCTTTCC
Source organism: Peromyscus nudipes (assembly GCA_902168325.1). Classification (NCBI taxonomy): domain Eukaryota; kingdom Metazoa; phylum Chordata; class Mammalia; order Rodentia; family Cricetidae; genus Peromyscus; species Peromyscus nudipes. The sequence goes on along the minus strand of CABHPH010146858.1, from coordinate 32,691 downwards.
AAGTCACTGAATGATGTGAGGTCCAAATTCAAAGCTTCTTTGCCCAGTTTAGCATTATGCTGCTAGCCAGGTTTCAGAGCATAATGCCATGATATTTAATCTTCCCCAAGCATGTGGTTCCTAGAGCCAGGAGGGCTACTGAGTTGCAAGACAGAAAGGTCTTTTGGAAGCAGTGCCTTGTTTCTGATCTGTGTGGAGACCCAAAGTTCAGCACCAAGCACTGAAGAGAGGGGAGGTTTCTTCTGCTAATGCTTTTGCTGTCCTATGTGCAGCCTCTAGTTGTCCATTAGTCTTCTAATGGCTCTTTTCAGCTTTCTCTGGATGTTCATGATTGAATGTCATCAGCAATCTTGAAATTTTTCTTCCTGTTGCTTTTTCTTTTGATCTCTCCTATGGAAGTGAAGCCCACTGATTAATTCCAGAGGATGCCACTATGATAATAAAATTCATATAGTATGTATTTATCATATACACTAAAGCAAAGGAATTTCAGTGTGCTTTTACACACACACACACACACACACACACACACACAAACATCTGTGTTAAAATTAAGTTAATGCATATTATCATGCAGTTTTGGTTTTATTTCAAACAGTACTAATATATAAAGTAAAAAAAAATTTACAACTAAATTTTATTGTAAATATTTTTCAAGTAAAGAAAAATCAAATGATCAAATAAGTACTATTAATTTATGCACTATGGAATTCATGTATGCATTCCTATAGAGGTTGCACATAATAGGCAACTATCTCTGATCTGACAAGTAAAATAAAATTATCCTCCATCACTAGCTTTATTGGATTTTCACAACTACCTATTGGTTGACATAATGAGTTAAACTGTTATTCCAGTTTCAGCATTTCACAAATCCGATAGAATTGAGATTGTTTCCATACTAAATAAGTGTCAAACAGCCAAGCAAATACATGTAGGAGGATGAGATTCTGGAAAGATTCCACTCACAAGTTGTTATCCTAAACATCAAAGTGAAAACTAATGACACCTTCTAAATGTAGATCCTAGGGAGAGGTGTTTCAGCTGTTTGGTTCGTTTTTTACTTAGGTGAATTCAATAGAGTTTTCATGGAAAACAAAGTTAGTCCACAGGAGAGAGAGGGTGAGTTGCTATGATAGAGCTAGCTGAACTCTCACCCATTTCTGGCTTCTAGTCTCACCACATCTCTCTTGCTCATGAAAATGTTCCCACAATGATGTATCTCTCAAGGTGTGATGCTGCCAGACCTGATTCTATCATTGTTACCAGAAACAGATTTCAAAACAAATAAATTTATCTTTAACTAGATGGCACAACCACAGATATTTCAGTATAACAATGTATTTCTTAACTTTTCCTGGGGAGACATGAACATTTGTCTATTCACTCCAAATAGGGATTCAATGACAGAACAAGAAATGATTGCTTCCCAAGCCAAGTTTGGTGAAACAATGAGTTATTTGGGGTGATTTATAGAAGCATAGATTAAGGGTTACTTCTACCTGAAGGAGTGTGAGTATCTCAAATACAGAGGCATCATTAACAGAACCTTTCCAATGTCCCAGCATGTGTCATGGCTCAAAATCTAGCTACCTGGAGCCACATACCCAACTTGTAGGAAGCCACATTGGGAGGATCGTTATTCCAGCAACAGTTTTGTGCTTTTATAACCTTAGGAAGGGCCTTGGGATGCTAGCAACTTTCAGGATTTCCTGAATCTCACGTGTCTCTGTCTTCCAAGACAGAATGTAGCAGTTCAGATGAAATAGCTATCCAACAGATACCAACATGTAACTAGTTAAAGTAGAAACAAACACTATGGTAGGAAAATTATTACCAAATTTTCAAAGAAAATACTAAAACTAAAGGAACAGAAAAAAATTAAGAAAGGCAATAATTTTCATAATTCTAGATCCTCCATTTTTCCCATTACTAACGAGTTAAAATCTGTGAGTATGTCTGAATGTTTTATTCCAGAAAAATAGAATATGAATTCAGAAGTAGTAGAAATAATCTAAATATCATGTTTTTATACTAGTACTCCTAAACTTAACTTTACTTTCAACTTAGTAAAACCAAATTTGAATGTTCCCTTTAATTGTAACAATTTATTCATTCATGTAACAATTATGCATCATACTTGATAGAAACACAGGTGAATGTGCAAAATTTGCACACTCACAGCTTCTATTTTAGTGTGAGGATCAGACAAAGAAGCCATCACCACACAGTGCAAAAGTACAGCCTATTATGATATACAACTAGAGGGTTTTATGATTATTTGTAGCTTTTGGGGTGTGTGTGTGTGTGTGTGTGTGTGTGTGTGTATGTGTGTCTGTCTGTCTGTGTGTGTGTCTGTGTATTTCTCTCTGTGTTTATGTCTGTGTGTCTGTGAGTTACAGTCATTCAGTAGATACTAAGAAATAGTCTGAAAAATGAGTGAAGTTTAACTCTGGAAAAGATAAAAAGACATTCTATCAGAAAGACTTTTAAATTGGATGTTGAAAGACAAGAAGCAATCACATTCAATGAAAGATTATTAATGAATATATCTGAATCATGCAGATTATAGAAACATGGATAAACAGTGCAGATGACTGGCTAGGAAACACCCCACAGCGAGGGTGATGACTAAGAAGACTGTAGCCCTCAAGTTCCCTGACCACCTTGCAGTCAGCTTCGTCTTACTGCAACAACATAGACATGATGCTCATTCATAAACTGAAGAAAATAATAAGTTAATTATAATATTTCCTCCAAGGTTCAATGAATACTGCCACAGAAGGAAGCAAGGAGAATGAATACTAGCATCTGAGCCGGGGACAGTGCTCTGTAACCATTTTCTTTGAATAAGGTATTCCATTCTGGGAGGAGGAGAGGGCTCAGAATTCTAAGGACAACTATGGAGCACAGTATAATCATGAAGCAGCAGTTTCAGGGAACTGAAGAATGTGCTAGATTCACAGGGCCCTTCCCAACACTTATATGAGCTCTAAACAATTGCTGCACAAAGGAGACTCTCCTGGGGAGCTGACTATAAGTTGGGAAGTTTGCTCAGGGAGCTAGTTTTTGTGAGTCATCACCCACGCTGGGATGAGTTTCCTTGGTGATAAGACTGATTCTCAGACACCCATGATCCTGTAAGCAAGCCCTCAATGATAAACTCAGTCATGCCCCTGTCATAAACTCCCAAATTTTCATTGGATAACCATGATAGACAGGTCTGCCATTGGTGCCCTGTCTACTATTAACAGAAGTTTGTTTCTCCTCAGGAAAAGTTACACAGCAGTATCCATTCTTCAAGAATTTTCAGCCGAGTCTCTAAGGAAAAGCTACACTGCCAGCCAGTTCAAGAAGCTCTACCCACTTACCAGCATGTGGGCCTTGTGTACCCACACCTCCTCAAAGCCAATCTCCAGAACTGACGAGAGGAATTTGCTTCCCTTTCTTATTGGCATAGGTAGGCATTTTATTTAATAGTCCTTTCCACTTTTGATTTTATAGTTTTCACCCTTCTTCTTACGTGAAATGACACAGTCAGTCCTGAGTGAGAAGGATGCATGTGGTTGTTCGAAGTTCCTCCTATTTGGAGTGGCAATCTTACAGATTCACGACTTCATCTTCCATACTAAGGTTGTAGGTTTATCCTTTCTCCATGCTGATTTTTCATATAATAATACCTTTTAAGAAGACAATCATCCCATTCTCATGCGGTCTTCATTTATCATGAACATTCCCTGGGAAGAGGCAGAGTGCTGGAGAGGCCCACGGAGATCCACGGAGATGCCCCCACAATAGACTGCTGGCAATAGTCGAGAGGTAGCCCGATCTGACCTACCCTGGTGATAGGATGGCCAAACACCTTGATTGTCGTACTAGAAGCCCCATCCAGTGACTGAGAGAACTAGATGCAGATATCCACGGTCAGGCCCTGGGTAGAGCTCCGGGAGTCCAATTGGCGAGAAGGAGGTGGGTTTATGTGAGCTAGAGTTGTTGGGACCAGGGATGGATGGAATACAGGGACAAGTGGCCAAACAAACGGAAACACATGAACTGTGAACCAATGGCCGAGGGGCCCCCAACTAGACCAGGCCCTCTGAATGGATGAGACAGCTGATTGGCTTGATCTGTTTGGGAGGCATCCAGGCAGTTGGACCGGGTCCTGTGCTCAGTGCATGAATTGGCTCTTTGAAACCTGGGGCTTAGTAGAGACCCTTGGCTCAGCCTGGGAGGAGGGGACTAGACCTGCCTGGGCTAAGTCCACCAGGTCGATCTCAATCCCTGGGGGAGCCTTTGCCCTGGAGGAGATGGAAATGGGGGGTGGGACGGAGAGATGGGGGCGGGGTGGCAGGAGGGGTAATGGGGTGATCTATGACTGAGATGTAAAGTTGAATTATATTGTAAAATAAAATAAAATAAATTATAAAAAAAAAAGAAGACAATCATACTTGACACAGTGTAGCATTCTGTCTTATTTGTCACTGGTAAAGGAAACGGAACAGAAGAGGAATGAATTTTTTTTTCAACCACAGAAGACTTGATCCATGGATTAATTGGCCTACATGTTTTTCTTCTTCTAAAATTTCTCAGATTTTAAATTCACAAGTAGCCGGATAGTGATGACACAGAGAAAGTGTTATCAAATTGGCACAAAGACTCAATAAGAATAGTTATGAAAGAAAAAAATGTATTTTGATTAATAGATCATATAGCTTTTATAAAATATTGTGGAACTAAGAAGGGTAGCCTGAAAAGAGGAGATCAGATGACCCCATTTCTTTAGTATATATTTGAATGATAGCTAATCAAAGTTGGACACACTAAATCCCTCATAACACAGGGTTTCCAGTTGTATTAAAGGAGGCCAATTGGCAGATGGACACCAGCAGCTCATGCAGGATGATACGGTGTCGTACTGAAGAATCTCACAGGGATGAGCCGGGGGACCACCAAAGATACGATAAACTGATGAAAACATGACAGGGTAATATAAACATAAGTTTCCATGCTTAAAGGGGTCAAGTTAATGTAACTTTCCTCATTTGTTTTGCTTTTCCATCTGGGATATAATACTGATAATGCTCTTCTGGCTTTGTGCATTATTAACTAATTAATTAGTTTCTACACTGTGAAAATCTTTGAAATTAAACCTGTCTGTTTAAAAGAGCTAGATTTGCAGTTTAAAAGGATAAACCTCTCAGAGCCACTCTTGCATTGGCCTTCATTTTACCGTAATTATAACTTTGACATATTTAAATGTGAAGGCCCTTGTGCAACAAATGCTGCTTTGAGAAAAATAAACATACATTTTAATATGTCCTGTGGGTGGGAGATGTTTCAAAATGAATAGACTGTAAGTTCTGATATTTAAAAGCAGGTCAGGTGGGAAGAACAGAATTCATACATAAATTATAATGCATATTTGTAGGTATGCTATATATATTAAACCTAAGTGCACAAAAAAAATAGAACAAATTGTAATCTATACACACTTACAGGGTCAATTACAACAGCCAAAGATGTAAAAATATTGTATACCTAATGTAGTTGATTTTTTTTCTTTTTTTACTCTTTGGGGGCCCGCCATCCAGCTCCCAAATAAACACAGGGAGAGACTTATTCTTACTTAGGAATGCCTGGCCTTAGCTTAGCTTCTTTTTAGCCAACCTTTCTAACTTAAATTATCCCATTTCTCTTTAACTATGTTTTGCCTCTGGGTTTTTTACTGTCTTTCTTCTACATATCTTGCTTTTCTTATTACTCCGTGTCTGGCTGTTCGGCTCGGTGCCTGGCCTCTGGCGTCCTCCTCTCCTTCTTCTTTTCTGACTCCTCCCCTTCACTCTCTTCCCTAGATTTTTCCTCCTATTTATTATCTCTACCCACCAACCCTGTTTATTTCTCTCTCCTGCCTAGCTATAGGACGTTCGGCTCCTTACTAATCAGGTGTTTAGACAGGTAAAGTAACACAGCTTTACAGAGTTAAACAAATTCAACATAAAAGAATACAACACATCTTTGCAGCACTAAACAATATTCCACAGCATAAACAAATGTAACACACCTTAAACTAATATTCCACAACAACATATTGTTTACATGCATGTTTCTTTGTTATTTTCTATATGCATTTTTAAAAACACAGACGTATACACACAGACACATCTATCTTCCCAAAATTCCATGAAAAATGTGTATCTGGGCTCTCTGTCTTATGTCCAGGCTAGATTAAAAATGAGATTCTTTTGTCTCTACTCGAGGGAGTTTGGAGCACTATAGCCAAGAACTTAATGATCATGGATAGCTATGACATTTAAAACAAAAGCAACAAATCCTTGCTTTTGACTTATGGGAAATATTTTATTCAGAGAGCCTGTTGTTTGTATGAACGATTTTTCTAATTAACAAAATAACCACAAGTCACATTAACAAAACCACAGCAATGCAGTAAGGAAAAGCTGTGTTTCCAAGTACCCTCAGGGTCATCTTCTAGACTTCTCCGAATCACTGTAATTAAGAGACAATTGACAATTCAGACTCTCACTGGATATGCTTTGATTTGCAAAACTTACTGAATCAATTCTCAAACTTAACGTAAGAAGCATATTTTGAAAAGCCATATTAAAACAACTGCCAAATTTCTATTTAAAAAGTTGCAATTTATGTTATTAAAAGAAGAGCTCATGTATTAAACTTTACAGCCGTGTGCATTTATTTTTCAGTTAAATATGACATGTAAAAAGTGTCTTTTTACTTCTTATCAATTTATGGTCACACTAGGTAAATAGTTCCTTTTGATCCGACAGTTCTTCATAACTCATGATTTTTTTGCCAGACTAAAAGCTCTGTCACTTCTATAGCTACATTACTAAATTATAAAGTGATTTTCTATGTGCAAAATGCATAGCATTTAAACATTAATTTATTCTTTCATCCCCACAGAAAAAGCTGATTATTTTCCTTGTACAGACTGGGTCCCAGAACCCTCACCAGGTGCTCTAAGGGAATGCAAAAGGGACAGACTTATGTGACTGAGGCATTGGTCCTTCATATGGCGTTACCGTTATCAAAAAAACATACTCACTCAGGACATCTCTGGCTCCCTGCAGATTGTATACTAGATATAATCCTGTATCCTGGGACACAACTTTCAATAAGGAAAAAATATTTTCCTCAACATGGTTAGGGCTCAACTTAAGGAAAAGGCAAACACTGTATACATTTTGGTAAATTCTCTAGTAAGTTTTCTGCATCTGAGAAAAGACTACTAAATTCAGATATAGGTTTGTGCAAAGCTAGCATTGTCTTTTTCAGAAAGCAGCAGGCATTTTATGATGATGGAAAGGTAGGGTCCTCTAAACAAAGCAAGAACATAAACACGCCATATCCTATATTTAACAGTGGCATTTCAGTGTTGTCTTGAAAGCTACATGGAAGTAGAAGGATGTTTAAACACCTAATAATGTTGGTCTCTTTTTCTTTGTCTTTCTGTGTTTCTCTCTGTCTCTGTCTCTTCCTCTTTGTTCCCCAACTCTCCTTTACATGAGCTGACCTAGAATTCCTGTGCTCAAAAGATCCTTCTGCTATAGTTCTCCAAGTTGTTAGGGCTGTGATGTTGGATCTAGCTTACATTACAATTAGATGATTTAAGAACATTGGAGATGAGTCTTTTAATATTGGTTAGGACATGGAGGATTCTCCTCTGTTGGTGGCTTTAACAGCTTAATAATAACAGGGCTTTTTGGAGTAGACTCTCCTTCTTGGTTGTTTCAAGCTTCCACCATGAGAGGAGTAGTATTGCTACTCTCTAGAGAGAGCCAGGCTAAAGGTATTACCTTTGGAGGAAATGCCAAGTCCTCAACAAACACAATACCTGTCAATAGCTTGATACTGGTGTCCCTATCCTCCAGGACTGTAAACCAATACATTTATTTGCCTTACAAGTTACCAATCTTAAGGGTGTGTTGTAGTACCTCAAAATAGAGTCATCCAGCGCACAAATTAGTCATAAAATAGCTTAAACATAAAACTATTATAAGAAGAATGTTCCCAGCTTATATCAGTTTACTAGACATCTTATATGTATGATAGAATAATTCTAAAAATAAAAGTAATTTTATATTATATATAATTTGATACCAAGTAAACTGATTACTTATCTAATAGAAATGAAGAAAATGTATTTCATGGAAAAATCATTTGTTGAAATAAAGCTCACTTTGTACTTTTCATAAGCTATTTTTTCTGACTTTTGTGTTTTATGAGTAGTCCCTTATTTGGAGGAATATTGAATTCCAAGATCCCTCTGATCTCTGAGTGGCCATTTGTGTTTTCAGGATGCTATGTAATATCTGTCACATGCATAATCCTGGATTCTACTGCCCCCTCTCTCCAAATTGATAATGTTTGAATCTCCAACATTCATTTCTACATATTTTTTATGTTACAATGAATAACAATAAATTACAAACTTGGAAGAATTACGAAGTTTTCAAGAACATGTGTTTGTTAAAGCTATTAGAAGAACAATTTTGTTAGGATTCTCATGACTCTGCTATTTAAATGTTAGGGTATATACTTAAAAAACTCTTTGGTAGAGCTATCTGGACACATCTAATGCTTTTACCTGAATTTTTTGACACTTTTTGGAGAAACTGTCAGAGATGGTTGCTCTCCTCTAGGGAATAGTAAAGCTGCTCCTGGAGAGAACACACAAGCCAAACAAGGCAAATCTTATAAAAATCAAACCTGTGTTTGACAAGCCATTAATTGTGTTATGGTAAAGTGTTCCATTTTGGGTTTTGTAATAAATGAAGACAACCATCACTAATACAAAGGAAGGAGCAACTGGAAGTGCACAATTCTGCTGTCAGTCTTTCTTATGAAAAAAAAATCTATCATACACACACACACACACACAAACACATACCCACACACAGAGAGAAAGAGAGGCAGAGAGAGGGAGAGACAGAGAGATGGGGTGGAGGAGACATTTTAACATAAGAATGCAAGGTTCAAATTACTTGAATAATCAATCAATGTAATTCTTAAAAAGAGGGGTGGGAGTACTATGCAGAATGAGAGGACTGTCTTTTTTTTTTTTTTTTTTTTTTTTTCGAAACAGGGTTTCTCTGTGTAGCTTTGTGTCTTTCCTGGAACTCACTCTGCCGCCCAGGCTGACCTTGAATTCACAGAGATCCACCTGCCTCTGCCTCCCAAGTGCTGGGATTAAAGGCATGTGCCGCCACCGCCCAGTGATGAAAGGAATGCCTTTTAATACTTGAAAAGACATATTTTATATATAACTAAAATCATACATAATATATATATAGGTATATGTGTATATATATACATATGCACAAACATTTATATGCAACTATGAATATGAAACTACACCATCTTGAATGATAATACTCTCCCCCATAACCACTGACTATCTAACAAGGACCCCAATACCAGGCAAGAAAACCTCCTTTTGAGTGTTGGTAAGGGACGTGAATAAGGCTCCCAAAGCAAAATAGCCTACTTGCTATTGCCCTTGGTTGCTTATGGAAATTGAAGGCAAATCTCTATTTCTAAGGACAACACACACTTCCCACTTAGGACTCAGAAGATCTGAGCAGGGAAATAATTCCTGATATATAAATCTAGAAAATATATGTGGCTAGTGAGGCCATGGACCTTAGTGGAGAACCTACAATAGCCACATTCTTAAACCAGTGTAATTTCTAACTGCATTTGAATTATTACTTGCCATTATCTTATTTATTTGTGATAAGAGAGTTATTGTAAGATAAGTGAGATGACTCTCCTTTTTGTTAATTTTTATTTATTCTCTTATGCAATGCATCTCTGCTGTAGGCTTCCTCTATCTCTACCCCTCCTAGCCCCTGACTCCTGTCTCTCCCAGATCCACTACCACCATTCACATCATACCCATGTCTCCCCCCAGAAAATAGTAAGTCTTCGGGGATATCAACAGAACAAGATACAATAAGACCAAGCACAAACCCTCACACCAAGGTTGGGCAGGACAACCCAGTAGGAGAAAAGGGTCCTAGAAGCATGTAAAAGAGTCATAGATACCCCCACTCCCACTGTCATGAGTCCCACAGAAAAACCAAACTAAACAGCCACTGAATGTATGCAGAGGGCCTAGCTCAAATGCATGCAGGCTCAGTCTGCTATTGCCTCTTCTGTCTTTGCTCCCATAAAGCCTGTTTAGTTGATTCCAAGGGCCATTCTTTCCTGGTGTCCTTGACCGCTCTGGCCCCCACAGTTCCTCCTCCTGCTCTTCCATATATATATATATATATATGATGCATATGTGTGTGTATGGATAGGTATAGGTATACATATATGTATATGTATAAGCAATAGTAGTTAAAGACATGGAGGCTATAAATTTAAGGGTCAATGTCCAACATTGCAGGGGCTAGGAGGGAGGAGAGGGAAGGGAGAATTGATATAACTGCACTTTAATTTTTGAAAGAGAAGAAAAATATACTTATTTCAATATATGTTAATGGGTAAAATTAGACAATTTATAATAATTTTCCTATACAAGAACTAAAAGAGTAAATATGATAGATTTATCAAGAAACGTGTGTGTGTGTGAGAGAGAGAGAGAGATGCTATCTTATTTTCTGAGGCTTAATTAGATACTGTTTTGTCTGTCTCTATATATCACATTAATTAAAACTGTTGAGTATGTAAAATTGTATATGGAGAGAGCTACATAGTTATGATTTGTATACTTTGATAATATCTATATCTGTATCAATCTATACAAACATATATTCTTTCTATATATTCTACCTCAATAAATCCTCTAGGGAAAACTTACACTTGAGCTCCAGGTTCTAGCTGAGCCAACTGGTCAAGCAAAGCTCTGTGAGAGGAGTGATTATGCCTTCAATGGAAGCCATTCTGTGTCAGGGCCTGAGCCTAGTTACATGCCGTTTAGAACAGCAGAAATTGGGCATATGCTGAAGAAAATCACAAGGAGACATGTCCATGGCCTATGAGGGGGAATTGAGAACGGCTGGTTATATAGGTTCAGATGCTGCCAGGGAAGCCAATGTTTAAGGAGAGAATCTGTATAAGGCAACAGCTTTAGAAGGATGATGAGTGTCATGTCTTTCTTATGTTTTCCTTGTAATTTTCACTTAAACTTTATTTCTCACTGTTGGTGCCAGCTCTACATTTTTCTCTGATGTTTTGTAGTTGAGTTCAATGTGTAGTCAAACAATGCCAGAAAGCGAGGTGCCTGAATCTGTTCAATGTTCTCTGACGTAATAAAGACCTCTGCTTGTTTTACTCTTGTACAACACACACTTGTACCCCTCTGCTGTGAAAATAAGCGTGCTGTTTCGTTTATTAATCAGCAAACAAAGAGTCTAACCTAATGACTAAAGTAGCTTTCTAAAAAAGTGTTGACAGTTAAAAAATGAACAACTCATATGGAACCCACTTTTGCTTTTTGTTCTAGTATGTCACTTTCTGGAAACAAAAGCAATAATCTAGATCTTTCAGTAGCAATAGGATGCAAATTCCTGCAAATCTAAGCCTTTCATTTGTCTCAAAATAATTCACTAAGTACTTATTTTAGACTTAAATATAGACCCCCCCACATTCTTAATATTTCATTTTAGCTTTAGGGTTCCATTTGTCATTTTTTTTATATTTTCAATTATTTTTAAAGTATTGGTTTTATAATGCAGTCAAAACAATGTGGTAGTAACTGCTGTGGATATCGCTCTGTATAAATAAAATGCTGATTGGCCAGTAGCCAGGCAGGAAGTGTAGGTGGGACAAGGAGATAGGAGAATTCTGGGAAGTGGAAGGCTGAGGTAGAGAGATGCTGCCAGCCTCCACCATGAGAAGATGTTAAGATACCGGTAAGCCACAAGCCATGTGGCAACTTATAGATTAATAGAAATGGGTTAATTTAAGATGTAAGAACTAGATAGCAAGAAACCCGCCACGGCCTTACATTTTATAAGTAATATAAGTCTCTGTGTGTTTACTTGGTTGGGTCTGAGCGGCTGTGGGACTGGCAGGTGAGAGAGATTTGTCCTGACTGTGGGCCAGGCAGGACTGGAGAAAACTTCAGCTACAAGTAACAGTTTGTAAATAAAATCCACTGCAGCCATTGAAGTTGCCCCACTTACCCTTGAGCTCAACTTACACCTGGACAAAAAAAAAATCACTCATTGCCATAACCATTTTACCTAGAAGTCTATAACAGAAGAGTTCATTTATTCAGCAAATATTTACAGAATCTACAGCAGAAACAACATTTCTTTATTGTCCCCATTGTGTGCTTGGTACCAAGGCAAAAGCAGTCTGTGAGTTAGAGATGCTAATAGCATGTTCACCTGTTGACTAAATGAGAGCTTGGTGAACATTCATACATTATAAAGACTAAGAAAGACAAAAGGACACAAGCTTTAGTAATAAGTTTGTCAAAGAAGAAAAATTAACAAAGCAACAGCATTGTATCATATCTGCTATAATCCCAAATGCTTTCTCAAAGGAAGATTTACTCACATTTATATCCTGGGTATTACCAATGTTAACTCAGTAACCATATCACTTTTGGATGTTATTTAATTTAGAAAAATTAACAGTATTCCTGAGATTCATATATAAATAGTTTAAGCAAAATAATTCAATTTTCTTTGTACTAACCCCACTGAGATATTCAAGAAATGATCATAATAAGAAAATATAATAAAATCCTAAATCAAGACTTGGAACCTATTCTTGGCTTACCATGATGTGACTTTGCCACGTTATGTAGTTGAAGAAAATACAGGCAACCATAAATTCTGAGGGGCCTAACTATGCAACCTTATCAACCATGAAACTGACTCACAACCAGTTGATAAAATAAAATAAATATACTGTGAACCAGCTTGCTGTGCAAACTCATATAATTATCCCACTGACCTCAAAGGAGGCAAATCTAAAGACATAATAGCCTTTGTGGATCTGTAGTCTGTCAAAAGAAGGAACACACACAGTCTACAAAAGAAAATAATTTAAACCAAAATGTCACTAGGGCTAAGGCCTTATATACTTTGTGGGTTTTCTCACTGAAGCAGGAAACACATTCAATTTGTAACATACTGGTATGATTATACTGAACTATGTTGAGCTTTGCTGAAATAAAATATTTTTCTCTCTTTGATTGTGAGGATTTTTATGTTCAGAGAGAAAAATTCATTTGAATCCTATTTGCCAAATTCCAGTAAACTACCCAACAAAAGTATATAAGTTTCACTAGTGGGAGAAAAGAAGGAGAGTGTAGAGGGACTTCTGTAAAAAATATTAATTTGCTGGGGAAAATATAGTTGTATAAATAAGCAAAGTGACAGCTTTTGTGGTATTTCTTAAAAGGTAAAACATCTACTGTTAATCTTTGTAAAGAATTACCTCATAGAAGCACCAGCTGTAGGCCTCCTACTTAAAAGTTTCTTTCTTCTTTGAAAGTAGAACACAGTTTGTTGAAATAGAATGTCTCCTACCTATCATGCTCATTTAATAGAAAATTGAATTTAATCACAGGAACATTTGGACAAAAATAATTTATTCTAACACAGCAAGGTTTGACCATCTTGTTGACCATCTGTGAGTCTCACTAAAAATAGTAAACTTGCACACTTCCTCTAAGTGAAGAATTCCTCTAACAATCAGCTTTGGTAAGTGTAAAGAAAACTGTTACACACTGAATGATTCCCATTGTGTCTACAAAGGATCTTTAAAAAATACCAGAAAAATGCTTAAAGGCTTTGGTTGTCCTAAAATATAAAAGTTGGACTTCCATTCTTTATGCTGTTTCTAGTGATGACCGTTTTGGTTAGACCTAAGAGGACTCTGAAACTCCTGACTCCACAGCTGAGCAGTCTTTGGCAGTTGTGGCCAGACTGGACCATGGAGCAATCTTATCCTGAGTTATTGAGAACTCTGTGAACCATCTCTGGGGCCATGTAGTACTGTACCGAGTCTTTTACTGTCACACCAGCCAGCTTCCAAATAATGACATGGAGACATTATTAATTATGAAACCTTGGCCTATAGCTTAGGCTTGTTCTTAATTAGCTCTTATAACAAATTCACCCACATTTTTTATTAATCTATGTTCTACCATGTGGCTATTTCATTCTTTGTGTCTGACTCTTTCTGTGTCTGGCTAGCTTCTCTGCCTCTCTTCTTCTCAGAATACTCTCTGTGCCTGGAAGTTCTACCTATACCTACTGCCTAACTATTGGTCATTTAGCTCTTTATTAAAGCAATCAGAAGGCACCTTGACAAAGACACATCTTCATAGTGTACAAAAGGATTATTCCACAATATACAACAATCTTAACAATAATATGTTGCCTTCTCAATCAATATGGGTGGCTTCATTTTGAGATAAAAATATCATTTCTCTTATTCTCCACATATGTATGAAAAGCTAAAAGTAAGTCATAGATAGCACTTGTACACGGTCTGTACTTTAAACCAAAAAGCATTTAAATTAAATAATTATCTATTGATTTTCTGAATTTGTCTATATATAGTATGTTCTCTGGGTAGCTACACTGCTTGTTGGTAGCCCCAAGTCATGAAACTGTGTCCTGTGATGAGGTGACCTGCTTCTCAAAGAGGACTGGGGTTTTAAAGGAAAAGGAGGTGAGAAGAAAAAGGTGGTAGGAAAATAAAATGCCCCTAAAATTTATCTAAGGAGATTTGCAATCATTAACTGTGAATTTAAATAGTATATTCCAAAGATAATTGTAAAAATAAGTAAAGAACGAGCTCATTGTTCCTTTTGTCCTGACATGAAGAATCATAAGACAATGTTGATGTTGGTACAGAAATCTTAGTGTTCCAATGCTCTTATAAGACACACTGCAATGGTATGAAATGATGAGTTGTAATGGTAATCTTGGTGGTATTGTAAATTAAGAGTTAACTACTGAGTGCTTTCCCTGATGTGAATGTTTGACTTTTCTAAATATCCAGTTTGCTGCTGTGATGTAGAACCCCTGGACCCAGAGCCCCCACTCAGTTTTACTGTTTTTCTTTGCCTCATTTTCTTCAAGCGTCCATAGAATGGCTGCATTTTAACTGCTCAAATTAAAAACTTACTTCAATCAAGTTTTATCTTTTTTTTTTGGTAATGTGTTTGATATTCATTTTGTTGCTTCTGCTTCTTTTACACGATGATTAAATCATTGACAGGCAAGAAAAAATGGAGCTTAAAGTAGTGATAATTCCCATAGATACACAAATATGTAATTATTGTTTTATTAGTAGCTGGGAATACTTGGTGTGGTCAAAGAAAAAAATATTTTGGCTCTAAGTTGTTTTTATTGTTTATGGAAAAATGCATAGAAGGAAATCTGTACCAAGTATTAAAGCATATGTTCAGTTTCATATTGTTTGACTATCTCTGAAGATGAATAAACATGCAGAACTAAAGTCTAGATATGCAATATAACAAATATCAATGAATCAAAATTATATCTAAATGTTTCAATATAATATTCAGCTTCAATTTGTATAAAACACATCTAGTACATATATTTAATTAGCATTATAATATAAATACATTGTGTAATTATTGAAATATATTTTAAGTACACAAATACCATATATAGCTATATTCTGATGAAATGAAGATTTTAAATTTCCTTCAGATACAAAACTACTAAAATGAAAATTAACATTTGAAATACTATTTCATATTTCCTTTTTGATCTACATTCATTCAATTAAAAACACAGATTCTTAATAGTGATAAAATATAAAATTAGTAGGGAAATAGAGAATTTAAATTTAGTTTGTGATTTCCATGAATACTTATTAATTACATATAGTCTCAGTGCTAACTGAGAATTATTTTATTGTCAATAAATAATAAAAATTGATTACCCTGTGTACTAAAATATTAGACTAAGTCTGACTTGTCAGAGAAAACCAAGTCAACATGTATAGCAAAATTTCAGCTATAATACTGAAAGATAAAATTTCAATTGCCATTACCCAAAATGTTGAAATTTCTCAAAGTTCAAAAAGACTAAAGTCATAAAATATTAATGCTTAAAATTTTGTAGATAAAATATACTCTTTAAATTTCAGAGACATTTTTATATTTTCAAATTATATTTTTGATAAAACCTAGATAAAATACTTTACTGCTTACTTTATATAGTGAACTTAGCAATAATATATATACACACATCTACACACATACATATATATATATATATACATACATGCACACACAAACACACACACACACACACACACACACACATTTGCAGGCCCATACTCTCAGGTATACTAGAGTAGTTACAAACAAAAAACAACATTAGAAAATGGGCAAAGAGTGATAGACACAAGCTCACAGAGTTGGTCTCTGCATGGACTTTGCTTTACAGTTGTGACTAACAGAAGTGCTATGACCCAAGTTTGCTGTGGATATCACTCTGTATCAATAAAGCGCTGATTGGCCGGTAGCCAGACAGGAAGTATAGGCGGGACTAACAGAGAGGAGAATTGAGGGAACAGGAAGGTAGAGGGGAGACGGCCTGGAGCCACGGCCAGGACAAGGAAGATGTAAAGTACCGGTAAGCCACGAGCCATGTGGCAAAGTAGAGATTAATAGAAATGGGCTAAATATAAGAGTAAGAGCTAGACAATGATAGGCCTGAGCTAATGGCCAAGCAGTTTAAATAATGTAAGCGTCTGTATGTTTATTTTATAAGTGGGCTCGGAGACTGGCAGGACTTGGGAGCTGGAGAGAAGCTCCAGCAACACAAGTTCTTTGAAGTGATCTATCTAACACCATGATGGCCATCACTGTGTATGCAGTTGCCTAAGACTGCAAGGTACCTGTTTCATATATATGATTTAAGAAATAAAATAAATTAGTAAAAATAATTTTTAAAGCATCATATGTCAGGCACAGGGAGGCAAATACTGGTTTTATGTTGGATCAAGTGGTAAAAATATATACTCTATTTCTATTGTAGTCAAATTGTTAATCATGAATAGTGCATATGAATATACATATATGACTCTATTATATAGGCAATATAATACAAATAAATCTACTTAATGTGTTTCAAGACACCGGTGTAAATTTTTACCAGCAAGCCTTTGATTTGGAAGATTACATAGCTTGACAGTTTCGTTTTGTTCTCCAATGCATATCATTTTATGAATGATGTTATGCATGAAGAGTCAGAAGCAATGCAGGAGGGAAGAATTTAGGAACTATCTCTGGGTACAACTGAAACACACTAATATGTTGCCTAGAATCCCTCTTCAAACACAGTTTATGCAGCCTTTTTCCTGCTTGATGTGAATCGTGGTTTACAGAATTTTAGCTTTCAAAGTCAACACTCAGGATTATAATCCATTAAGAATATGTTTTTCATAATTTTGATTTTAAGGAATTCTGGATTTCAGAGACTTTGACTCTTTCAAAACGATATGTTCTATTCAGGGATTAAGGGCAACATCATTTAGGAACACTCCTTTATGGTAAGTTGCCAAACTCAAAATAAATGTCTCATACTTAACAGGAATTATGTGAAGTAAATTTTACAAAATTACATAAATTTGAACATAGTCTCATCTTCTATGGCATTAATATCATGTAACCCATTATTTAAACGAAGTGAATATATAGGAGAAAAAACGTCTTCCTGTACATTCTTGGGTTTCCTGAAGTCTGAGAACTGATGTGACAGAAAGACATATTTATGGCAGAAATAGTGTAAGTATTTAGTAACATTCCTATGTACATGAGGCTTCACAGAACTGTGAAAACACAAAGAAGTTGTTAGCCCCAGGGCTTATTTCTCATGTTATCAGAATGCGGTCAATAAAAGAAACAGAGTAGACAGCAGGAGGAAGGATTTAAGCTTCTAGGCATCTAATTTATATGAAGATGACTCTAAGGGACAGGGCAAACAGACAGTCTTAGAGAGGCTTTGTTGTGCAGACTCAATAGTGTCTTCTCATT
This sequence comes from Peromyscus nudipes, assembly GCA_902168325.1. Classification (NCBI taxonomy): domain Eukaryota; kingdom Metazoa; phylum Chordata; class Mammalia; order Rodentia; family Cricetidae; genus Peromyscus; species Peromyscus nudipes. The sequence continues at coordinate 14,666 of CABHPH010146858.1, read as the reverse complement.
TTTAGGGTCATGTTCTTCTAGATCAGGAATAGGGAAAGGCACACGCACCTCTGCACAGGAGCTCGGCGGCAGCTTTTAGACAGATGTGGTATGGATAGACCCCCACTTGTGCTGTTTCTCAGTAACTTTCTTCTGAAAATGAACTTTTCACACCAGGAGATATATTTGAGAGGGGTGTAGTCTTACATCTGTCCACAGTACTCTCCATCATCAGCCAGCTCACCAGATTGTATGCAGAATCAGATAGAATAAAGAAAGATGATGAAAAGGGGGAATGAATTCAGAAACTGGCATGTGTAGTACATATTCCAAAAGAAAAAAGCTTGCTCTGTTTTTGATAGTTATTGCTATTATTATACTCAACTGAACTATTTGTTTACTTATGAGGCAGCTGCAGGCCTGTTCTTTTCGTTTATAGGCAATTGTTTTCTGTCACCTACAAACACCTGAGACCATTTCCATTCTCCACAGTTTGTGTATTTGGTAAAACACTTTCTTGATTAATAAACAGGAATAGAAAGTACATGACAATACAGTGAACTCATTTTAACCAAAATTAGCTGAGTATCTGTCTCAGATCTGTGAGCTCCATTTGATATAAGTGTGAAGCACCATTCAGTGATATAGATATGAAGCTAACATTAGTCTCTGTAGAGTTCTTTAAAAGATGGGTTATGGTAATCACTCATTTGCTACTGTTTGCCTCTATGTTGTATCTTCTGAGTACGTTAAAGCATTCACAAATGTTCTTTATAATATCCTGATTCTAAACACTCAGCTTATTTATAGATTAAAAAAATTGCTCTTGGTGGAACTTTGAAGCATTCACACTCTTCTTTCAAGTAAAGCAGAAGAAAATGAGTGCCCTCAGAGAGAGCTGCTGTCAGTGATGGTTTTGGGAAAGTTCATGTCACACAGTCTGACTTTCATATCATATTGTAATAGCTGCTTTCAAGAGTCATGATTGATTAGGGCTTGCTAAAAATTCCAGTGTCAGTTGCAGCCTTAAAGGCAACAGTTCTTCGGTATTTCAAAAAAAGAAGTCCTCACTCCGTCTTGGTGTCCTTTCCTCTCTTAGGAAAGAGGTAATATTGACTCTAGCCAAAATGCCAGAGGAAAGAGCCTTACTTTTCAACTCATATTAAACTCATGTTTTTATTAACGTTTATTCCAAAGAAATAATACTTCATCTTTTCCATTATTTGCACTTTTTTCTGAGAAAATGAAATGATGAAGTAAGTTTCTGAACTTAGCTGCAAGGTTTTTGACTTAAATCTCAATGTAAACACTTTTTTATTCTTATACTTGATTCATCTTCTTTTAATAAAAAATTAATAATTGTTATTAGAGTCAGTATAGAATTTGTATATGTAAGATGAACTTACAAATAATGTAACAGGATATTTAGCAAAACACTATGGACTTTAAATTAGTGACTGTCATATATTAATGAATTTGAGCATTAATGACATGAAAAACTAACAATGAAGACAAAAAATTTACTATGATTAACCAGAAAATTGCTTGTAAAGTGAATCTGTCATATGTAGTTACTAAATCTCTTAATTTGAAAAAAGAATTGACATGAAGGTTTAGGGTCAAATATTAAGTATAGTTAATTTGAAATGAGAAAGAGATGCCAACTGTAACCCAACACTTAAAAGCATCTGACAGAATAAGAGCCACCACACCTGCTGCCAAGAACATGCTGTCCATTGACAACACATAATACTGAATATAATGAAAACTTTAACTTCCCAATAATATATCAATTAATACATAGCAAATAGCTGATTCTATGCTGGTGCTTAAAGGGTCAGGCTATATTCCAGTAAGTAGAAAACAGAACTCACTGGAAGGCAACAAACTCTATACATACCTAGTGAATTATTTTTTATAGGTTATTTCTGGAAGGAAGCCAATCCTAAAGCCTTTAGCTGTGGTTAAGTTTTCTTGATCCTACCGCCAGCCTCTCCCCCTCCCCAAGCAGATCAGGCTACACTACTGTCTCACCATACAGAGGGCCGCAGTGCATGAGTGGACATTTTGGAGCCCACTACCTATGCTGGCACACATCTTGCAGCCTTGAGACAGGAGGAGGGGCTTGGACTTGCCTCTACTGGATGTGCCTCCCCATGGAAGGCCTTGTCTTCTTGTGGGGAGGAGAGGGGAGGGTGGGTAGGGAGGGGGAGGCTAGGGGGACGGGAAGAGGGAAGAGAGAGATCTTTGATTGGTATATAAAATGAATGGAAAAATTTTCCTAATAAAAAAAGAGAATAAGTATTAATTGTAACTTTAATAAGCATAGAAATTGAAAGACATGGTCTGAAATGGTATGTGGTTTCATGTATAATAAAAATACCATTAAGAAGCTTTAAAAAAAGTTTTCTTCAGATTACCCACATATTAACTCTCAGGAGAAATTTCCAGGCAACCAAATGCTAAGCCTCTTCTCCAACGCTTATAAAGTTAATGAACTTGGTAGATTTTCTGGAAATACTAATACTGTATGCAAGAGATAAAGCTGTCTGATGTATCTAGGCAGGAAATATACCGTATAAAAAGATTTCTTCTCTAAGTATCATTAATATTAGTGGATATTATTGTGTGAACTTACTGAATTTAATGTTCTTGTTCCATAAAGGTGTATATAATCCAATAGGTATATGATCACATAACCTCAAAATATTTTGAGGTGCTATTAGATACAATGTAAGTTATATCTAACTCTTGTTCCTAACTGATATGCAAAATCTGATATGCAAAATCATCCCTACGAATACTGTTTTTCACATTAATTGCTTCACTTGTATCCAAATCACAAGAATGTAATTAATAACAGATGAAATAGATGGAGGTTTGCTTATTATAGCAGGAATATTTGAGTAAGAAAAACAAGCATTTTGTTTTAATTTGCATAGTACTCGATGATATATACATACAGTTTCATAGATTGAATTTTCTATTTGTCTCTTAAAGATTAGTAAATTCATCTTTTTTATTTTATTTTATAATTTAATTTAATTTTACATATCAGCCACAAATTCCCCCTCCCGCCCCTCCCCCACCTTCCCCCCAGCCCACCCCCCATTCCCATCTCCCCCAGGGCAAAGACTCCCCCGAGGATTGAGTTCAACTTGGTACATTCGGTCCAGGCAGGTCCAGTCCCCTCCTCCCAGGCTGAGCCAAGTATCCCTGTATAAGCACGAGGTTCCAAACAGCCAGCACATGCACTGAGGACAGGTCCCGGTCCCACTGCCTGGATGCCTCCCAAACAGATCAAGCCAATCAACTGTCTCACTTATCCAGAGGACCTGATCCAGTTGGGGGCTCCTCAGCCATTGGTTCATAGTTCATGTGTTTCCATTCGTTTGGCTATTTGTCCCTGTGCTTTTTCCAACCTTGGCCTCAACAATTCTCTTGTGGAGCTAGGGGAACACTCCTCCACTGCTGGTGGGAATGCAAGCTTGAACAACCACTTTGGAAATCAATATGTCAATTTCTTAGAAAACTGGGAATCAATCTCCCCCAAGATCCAGCTACACCACTCTTGGGCATATACCCAAGGAATGCTCAATCATACCACAAGGGCACTTGCTCAGCTATCTTCATATCAGCATTGTTTGTAATAGCCAGAACCTGGAAACAACCAAGATGCCCTTCAACTGAAGAATGGATAAATAAAATGTGGTTCATATACACAATGGAGTACTACTCAGCAGAGAAAAACAATGACATCATGAGGTTTGCAGGCAAATGGATGGATCTAGAAAAAATCATCCTGAGTGAGGTAACCCAGACTCAGAAAGACAAACATGGTATGTACTCACTCATAGGAGGATACTAGATGTATGCAGGGATGACTGGACTGCTACTCACAATTCTGAGGAGACTACCTAGAGAGCAGGACCCGAGGAAAGACACAGGGATCACTCAATGACAGAGAAATGGATGAGATCTACATGGACAACCTGGACGTGAGTGGGGGTAATGAAGGGCAAGGGTCGAGGGAAAGAGAGCTTGGGGGAGCGGGAGATCCCAGCTGGATCCAGAACAGAGAGGGAGAACAAGGAATAAGAGACCATGGTAAATGGAGACCACATGAGAATAAGAAGCAGGGTGCTAGAGAGGTCCACTGAAATCCACAAGGATACCTCCACAATAGACTACTGGCAATGGTTGAGAGACAGTCCAAAATGACCTACTCTGGTGATAGGATGGCCAAACACCCTAATTGTCGTGCTAGAAACCTCATCCAATGACTGAGGGAACTGGATGCTGAGATCCATGGCCAGGCCCCAGGTGGAGCTCCAGGAGTCCGATTGGCTAGAAAGAGGAGGGTTTGTATGAGCGAGAATTGTAAATTCATCTTTTACACTGTAGAATGGATTGTTGTATGCATTCTGCACAGATAATCATTGTCTCTGCATAAGCACTTGTCTTTAACTTAGAAGACAGGGGGAAGCACTGCGTAATTTATAGTTTTCTAAGGATTAGAGAAATATATATATATATATATATATATAATTGATTGTAGCTTAACCCTTTGGATATGTCCATGAAATTTACATTTTTATTCTGCTCTGAAGTCTTTGATATGTTTTGAGACAAATTTATGCTTTCTTATATATTTTTGTTCTCTGAATAAAGAGTTGCTGTTAATTTAAACTATTGTGTAGGTCTATAGAAAAAAAGGTCTGGAATGAATTTCTAGATTGCTGTTTCTGGAGAATGGAAAAGCAGGTATATTTGTAAGAATGGCTGAAGGCCATCTGATTGCATCAGAAGGCTTACAGTCACGGGTGAGTAAGAATGCCAGCAGATGCGTGAAATGTAAATGGCATCCATCAGCACAGCTAAACAAACTCTACCTCTTAAATGCACTGTCATTCAGTAGTTTCTATCTCTTCAATGCTCAATATTTCAGTAACTTTAAGAACTGAATATCTGTGTGTGTGTGTGTGTGTGTGTGTGTGTGTGTGTGTGTGTGTGTGTTTGCTGCCATCCTTCAAACCCTTCAGGTCAATTTCTTCTGGAGAGTCATTCCCAGGTTTACTCATAGGCTTCAAGATTCTGCTTGTGCTCTCCAATTTCCTATTATCTTGAAAGGTAATTTAATTAAATTCTCATTTGGTATTTTAATTGTCTTATTTTGTAAATGTGCAAACTTAATAATCCCATTTCATATGTCTTCACCTGCCATCAATCCAAATTGGTGGTCTATGAAATTAGGTAGTGACATCTCAGGTACCAGTAACAAATGTCAGCGTATAGAGAAGACAATACTAGATGTCTTTTCCTCATGCATTTACCTATCAGCCAAAGGATATTAACCTTTATAAATGTATGTAACACAAATTGATTCCCAACGTGGCCAAGTTTCAGTGCCAGTGTGATTGAGAGTTCTTCAACACAAGGGGCTTGATGATGGTAACACATGACTTTTTCATCTTTAGTCTATTGCAGTTCATGTGCTTTAAGTGGATTTTCTTGGTCTTTGAATCAATGAAAAGTATAAAATAATTGCTCTGTAAGTGCCATGGGAAAATATTCACTTGTCAATTAAAGTAAAGGAAATGAAAGTGACAGACTTGTTTCACGTAGGTGTCTTGTCAGGCCCATTTTACATCAGGAGGCTCTAAGGCCTTTGGACAGGACATCAGTTCATTCTTTTTGTTGTTGCCGCTGTTAAGTATTGAAAAGACTGTTTCAAATAGCGTAATATGTTTAAGTATTGGGAAAAACACAATGATAAATCAATGCTGCACCTTGGGAATATTACAAAATGAAATGAAATGGGCCCAAAGAGAAAAGTGTTTAAGAGTCAAGAATTCAGAATGCACTCATGATGGAACTTTGTGGCATTTTGTTATGTGTTCATCAATCATTCTTGTGATTTCCACCTTCTATTTAAGTTTTTAAAAAACTTATATGTTTTTCCGTTGCTTTCCAGTTCCACCAAAAGAGGCTCATAGTGAGCACTTCAGGAAACATTTCTCAAGCAATAACTGCTGGTCTTTAGGAAACACTGTGTAGTCACTTAGTAGAGAAATTACCCAGCAGTCTCTACTTGTGTACTGATGTGTATGATAACAGTGATACATGAAAGACATATCAAACATTGATATACAATCCTATGGGCAGAGTTTCCTGATAGGCTAGTTTATTATCTGAGGTGAAAATGAAATATGCCAGTTTGGAGTACCATGTTCTTTGTGAATCATTCTTCCTAAATCCCTAAAAGTCACTTGCTTACTTAGAAGGACCAGGACTGTCCTGGGACCATGGGTGGAGCTCACTGCTTGACTTTCATTTGCAATAGTTTCCTCCTGTACAGGAATGGCGACACACACCTTTAATCCCAGGAAGTGATGGCAGGAAGCAGAAAGGTATATAAGGTGTGAGGACCAGGAACTAGAGCCTTGTTAAGCTTTTTTAGGCTGTTGAGCAGCAGTTCAGCTGAGATCCATTCGGATGAGGACACAGAGGCTTCCAGTTTGAGGAAACGAGATCAGCTGAGGAATTGGCAAGGTGAGGTTAGCTGCAGCTGGTTGTGTCTCTCTGATCTTTAAGAATTTACCCCAATACCTGGCTCCCAGGTTTGTTTTTATTAATAAGACCGTTTAAGATTCGTGTTACACAGACATGCTAATATTCCCTTTCTAAGCCTTTCATTAATCTCTCTCTTCACAGCCCTTTATACATTACTAATAGTATTCAAACTTTTAAATGACCGGGACATTTGTATTAGTTCAAAACTACTGAATATTTTTTTAAATCTGTCTTTCTTGTATACTTTTGGCTTGTGCTTCATTCTTGCACTCTTTTTCAATGTTTTTTTTTTTTGCAATGTTGTCCCAAGGCCCATGTGTTCCGAGCCTACAGTGTTACCTTTCAATAAATAAGACCAATGGAAAGAAGCTTGCTAGTGAGGGTGTACTCGGGAAAGGGATGCTGGCACTAGAGTCTCTCTGACTTTCCTTTGCTTTTTGGCCACCAGGAAGTGAAGAGCTTCTCTCCTTCTGGGTCCTGCTTGAAGCACTCCTCCTCATTAAAGCCCAGGTCACCAACCAGGGATGCAAACATCTATGACTGCAAGCCAAAATAAACATTTCCTCTTTTTCAGTCGGGTATCTCAGATATTTTGCCACACTACCCCTAATCTTGACTTAACACAATGTTCTTTCTGCCATTCCATGAAGAAATATTCCGTATGTCTTATGCATTGAATCATTTTCACTACAGTATTTAACAATATACTTCCCTTTGTTTTCCAGGATCCAAATAAATTCCTTTGAAAACTATTTAAGAAAACTGATACTACTAAGATATAAACCATGAACTAATAGAAGTATATACAATAAAACAGCATTAGCTAAGCTCTGCCAAACATTAGTGAAAATATTTTAGTGATATAACCATTCATTTCTAATATAAAAATGAACAAAAGATAATTCCAATTTTCTAGATGAAATGTATAAATACAAATCCCCTAAATCTTAAAATCTCTGATGACTGAGTAAATATGAATTAGAATATAAATAAAATGTCTTCTATTAAGTATTGAAGTATCCAGGAGTTTTAGAAATCATACAGCTATGAAGTGAATATTTTTCAGATATTAGTAAGCCTGCAGTCACTTAAAACAATAACATATATTCAATATTGTTTATTCTAAAGAATTATAAAGTGACTTAGAAAAATTCATTTAAAAAATAGTGTAGACAATAGAATGAAAGTAAATCTTGTACACTCGAGACTGGGAACATAAAATATAGCCAAAGGGATGTAGAGACAGCTCAGTGGTTAAGAATGCTTGCTGTTGTTTCAGAGGACCTGAGTTCAGTTCCTAGAACCACAATATCATCTGTAACTCCAGCACCAGGATGTCTGGCATCTTTTCTGGCTACTGTTGTTGTCTGTGCACACATGTTAATACAGACATGCATACATACATACAACTGAAAATAATTAAAATTCTTTAAACGTTAAATACAAACAAACAAAATACAGCCAGATCAGGTATTTAAAAAAAAGAATACCCATCTGGTCTTACATGTGAAGCTGTCATTTACAAGTAGAAGGAGGCTATAAGTTATATTGATGCTAAGCATCACATCTACTACAGTGGAATAATTAAGCGTTATCTTTAAGTAGAAAAAGGTGGGAACTACATTTTGAAAAAGGAATGCTCGTTGTCCCCTTTAATGTTAAGGCACTTGATGGGAGCTAGGTGCCCTGTTGTGCTTCTGGACACCCTTTCTTCTCTTTTGTTGACTATTAATAACTTTCAGTGAGTTAAATTTCCATTCATTCTCCTATTTTCCATTTTGATTCTGTACATGTCCCTCAGATATTTATCAGGGAAAGCACTGTGCTTTAACCACTGAAACACTGTGGTATGTGTGCAACAGAGATAAAAGTGTAAATATTTAGTGCAGAAAGCTCTTAATGGATAGATTTTCAGAATTCTCTCACCTTCCAACTCATATTCTCACTCTATCAAACTCTTGTGGGGCATGTACGAAATTGAGAATGAAGATAAAATGGAGACACAAGACAACTAGTGCAACCCATTAGACACAGTCAATCATCTTACAGATGTTTCTCAGAAGCTTTCTGGTCCATGCAGTGTAGTGCCAAGGTGGGGAGAAGACAGCATGATGTGGAGAAGGTGGGGCCAAGTTTGGGGGCCTAACAGGAAGGTTTCGTTGTCTTCAAACATCATAGGATTTTAAGCAGTTGATAGAAAGAACGTGTTTGGCTAAAAAGCATAACTGAATGTAGCATGGACAAAAGGGAAATGAAAGGAAATTAGAGCAGAGAAACAGCGAACAACATTCTAAG
>CABHPH010146857.1:22964-45696 GCA_902168325.1 Peromyscus nudipes | reverse complement strand
TATAGAGCATTTTCATTTTCATATTCCCATGGAAAGAACAAACAGGACAACTTGTCGGCATAAAGTAAAAGTAAAAAGAGGAGAGATGCTATTACCGTTGATTGCTACTGACCAGTTAGAGGCTAAGGTTAATGTCTTCACCTGCTTGGAGTAGCCTGAGGCAGCATGTTATCTATCTGTTGTCCTGAACACAACACATTTTGCAGGAGTAAGACATAATAGAACCTTTTTTTTCACAAATTATAATTCACAATGGTTGCTCAGCAATGCTGCTTATGAAAATCTCCATGTTTCTTTTCTTGAACAAGATAACTCCAACACGTTCCTGTGAGCCTCAATAGCGGAAGCACACTTCAGTTTCTGTGCTCCTTTCCCAGTTGCCTAAGAGGCCAACTTACTCATCTTAGAGTTACCTGAGGAACTCTCAGTGAAGGGTTTGCTTCATCAGATTGGCCTATAGGTAAATCGGTGGGACATTTTCATGACTGGTGATTGTTATGCGATGGCCCAGCCCACTGTGGGCAGTATTAGCATGGACAAGTGAGCCTGAATGGCACAAGAAAGCAGGCTAAGCAAGAGCTTGGAAGTACAGTAGCACGTGGCACTCCTCCAGGGCTCTGCTTTGGTCCCTGCCTTGAGCCACTGTCCTGGTTTTCCTCAGGGATGTGCTGTAACACGTAGGTCAAATAAGCCCTTTCCTCTCCAAGTTCTTTTGTTGTGGTGTTTGTTACAGCAGCAGAAAGGTTGAGTAGACCAGCTCCTCCTTTCCACGTCACTCTGTTCTTTCCTGCTTTCTTTCCGTCCCTTTCTTCTCATTGTTTTCCTCTTCTTTCATTTAACAAATGCTTTTGAACATTTACCATGGCTACTGTGCCACGTGCTGGGCTAGGGTTTAATATGACAGACACACTAAGCCCTTATCAGTCCATACACTCATGCATTTGTGTTCTGCTTCTCTGTCTTCACTGCCTCTATCTAATTCTGTTTTGCTAATCTTTCTTACAACAGATATTTGTCCAGTTTTGATCCATACATCAAAATTTATATATATATATATGTACATGTATATGTATATGTATATGTACATGTACATATAATACCAAAGAGGAGACAGGGGGAAGGAAGCCAGCCCCACGTGTGTATTTTAAGGCAGTTACACTGTTTCTGTTTCTGCAATCATGGCCAGACACATTGAGTATGTCTAATTTATTTGGTTATTATTACTTTCTAAGTTTTATAAGCCATATTTCCTTTCATATATAAGTGAACTTTGGTTATTTAGTAAAACTGAAATTTTCAGGTCATCTCACTCATTCTTTCCAGAGACAAGACAACAACTAGTCCCATCCAAGCCTTTGTTTTTAGGCGAAAGTTAGGACAAACTTACAAACATTGATTTTGAAAAATGACAATTAAAGCTTTAATCCAAATGTGTTTTTATAATTGTTTCTCTAACAATGCATGACTGCCAACCTTGTGCGTTCCTAGGATGAGAATTTGGATGGTACTGAAAGAATAAAAGGAGCCGGGCGGTGGTGGCGCACGCCTTTAATCCCAGCACTCGGGAGGCAGAGCCAGGCGGATCTCTGTGAGTTCGAGGCCAGCCTGGGCTACCAAGTGAGTTCCAGGAAAGGCGCAAAGCTACACAGAGAAACCCTGTCTCGAAAAACCAAAAAAAAAAAAAAAAAAAAGAATAAAAGGACGGGTGCCAATTATTTTTAAAAAAATCAAAATATACTGTTATGACTCTATTCACCCATTCACTCTGTATTCCTTCAACATTTCCATGGAGCTTAAATAGAGATGTTTGCTTTCTGACTTTGACCTATGAAATATGAACACAAGGAGTTAAAAAGATTCTCATGGGGACCCTTATGGTGACAATTGCTCGCTTCTGACCCAAAGAGGCAATTCTGCTCTTCTCCACCCTCAGTTCCCAAAGCGGTCATCTGATATGTTTGGTGTCTCTGTGAACATATAATGACTCAGATGGCCTTGAAACCCATAGAAAATGGTGTTCAGCTTGATGCATGACTAAGAAAGAACAACAGCATGAGGTCAGAGGGAAACTGAAGGATTCTTCCCAGGAGAACCTGCAGGAAACGTATGTGTCTCATAGGAAGCATGGGAAGAGGATAAAATTGCAACCCTTAAGTCCTGCTAATGAGTCCAGCTAGACTCAAGGAAACACATTGAACCCAGCATCCTAGCTTGCAGCCTCCCATCAGGGTTAGAGGTACCTGCTAGGCCAAGGGAATGCAGGAGTAGCATCTTCTCCCAAGTCTGCTCACATGACTTGAGCCAAACATCAGCCTCCATGGTGTTAAACCCAAGAAGTGAAGGACTGATGAGAAGATCCACTGCCAGCCAGATGTTTGTCTCCCCAGTTTCTGGGTTTGGGAAAACAGACATTGCTAGTAAATGAGTCATAGGATAGAGAGGGAGATCACACTGTAAAACATTGATAATCAAGTGATACTCCTGAAACCATCCTCAACACCCATTTCCTATTACAGATTTCTAGCCAGAAGTAAGTCCATGCTGAGATAGGAGAAGGTTTGATACTTGATGCCACAACAAATGTCAGTTCCGGTTACTATCATGAATAGGATGCTCTATTTTCTAAATTGAGGTGCTGATTAAAAAGTGACTATAGGATCAGAAGTTAGTAGCTAATCTGTAGACTTCTTGAGTTTTTCATTTAGAGCAAGATGAGAATACTTCCGGACAGTAAAATGTGGAAATAGAGCTGAGTGAACCTCTGTTGGCCAGTATGGTATAAATAGAGAGTTTCAGGCCAGCTGAGGCTGTGTAGTAGGCCTTGTCTTCAAAAGCAAACAAAATATCTTTCAAAAAGTGAATAGCTACTGAATATCAGTAAAGGAAAATATAGCTGAAGTTTTGTCCAGTCCTGCTTGGCTCCTGCAGCCCTGCGGCTGCTTGGACTCAAGTAAACACACAGAGACTTATATTAGTTAAAACTGCTCAGCCATTAGCTCAGGCTAACTATTGACTACCTCTTACACTTAAATTAACCCATAATTCTTACTTATGTTTAGCCACATGGCTTAGTACCTTTTCTCAGTTCTGCCTTTACATCTTGCTTCCTCTGTATCTGGCTGGCGACTCCTGACTCAGCCCTTCCTCTTCCCAGCATTCTCCTCTCTGCTTGTCCCGCCTATACTTCTTGCCTTGGCTACTGGCCAATCAGCATTTTATTTATTAACCAATCAGAACAACACGTATTCACAGCACACAGAAAGACATCCCCAGCAAGAAAACGATGTTTTAATGGCATCCTAGCACGTACAAGTTATTTCTTCTCATATGACCCCACTCCGAATGGTGGCAACAGCATTTAAACTCAATATAATTACTTCTTCCTCCACACTTTGCTTTGACACATGCACCTCTGCCTACTTCTGAGAGGTGAATGAGCAGATCTCATTTGGGTGTTGCACTGGAGCCACTGTTTAGGAAAAAGTCTGGCACCGCAGGGGCTTCTGATTCCAGGTATACCTGAGAGAGATGACCAGCCAGGCTCTGAGGCGGAAAGCCAAGGCTTATCCTCACACACTCCACAAGGCCATCTTCAAGGCAAGGCTGAGACAGCACATGAGATGAAGCAAGACCTTTCACCATGAAACTACCAGTGAGTATGGGCTCAGACCCAGCAGCAGAAGATCCTGTTCAAAGGGAATCTGGGTTTGCCTCATTGGAGCTTCATCTTCTGCATTCTGTATTATTTGTGGAATGACAGCCTGGAGTTGCTTAAAAACTGGTGAGCATCATCCAGACCAAAGGCAACTTGGTAACAGAGCGTTTATACTTCTTTCATCACTCAGTCTAAATCCTTGGAGGAGTCACAAAGACTGCTCTACAGCAATGGTACCTCACGTCCTATGTAGTTCCTTAATCCCTCCATTACTGAGATCAAGATGTTGTATCTTGACGTTTCCCACTGAACAAAATGCCCATCTGACTCCATGTCTATCATGATTGGGGTGCAAGGCTGATTTCCAGGTGACCTCAGGCATGACCTTCTCCCACCTACTAGCAAAAATCTACACTCAAAGAATGCATTTTCTAGATAAGCATATGCCTGTGGTGATTTGAAATGCTGCTCTGAACTGTAACTGTTGTCAATCAAGTTGTCTTGATATCTGATAAATGCTAAATTTTGTATAGAAAGTCCTCATTTCAGGTTACAGGGAAGTCACCTAGATGCAAATAAAAGATCTGAGTTATCAGATTTGACAAAACCCAGAGGGAAAGAACTGGATGTTTTTGACCTGGTCCTTAAAGAATGACCATATAGATGGTGTCATAAGTAAGCATATCTTGTTTCTATCGCACCTGGATAATGTTTGTTTTGAGTGGTAATGTGGATCTTAGATCATGCCTTTGGAGAGTTCAGAATCTTCTAAGAAGAAGAATCTTCTAAAGGAGACTCCAGCTGTGTGGGTCAGACCCACAGTGTGGACTTGAGAGCTGAGAAGAGAGTTCTCTCAGTTTCATCCTTTGATTCCAGGGAATACAACATCCTACTATTTCCTCTCTCTAGACCTGTCTGCTGCTACCTTCCCGGGTCCTCAGCCACTATAAGCTTGCTTATATTTGGCTACTTCTGCAAAATTTGGCTGTCTTTATTAGACAATAGGGGGTGGGGTGGCACAATTGCTTTATGAAATGGGAGCCAGGGTCTCACAAACATCTTATAAGGAAAACCTCCTACCGCAAATAGTTACCAAGCCCACAATGTCAGCTTGCTGAGAAGCCCTGGTGTGTTCTCATATTGCAGCAGGAAAGATCCTTTGAAAACACACAGCAGATGGTGTTACTTATCTGCTTGGAGTCTTCTCTTCTTCCTCTCTTAATTCCCTTGAATCAAGGCACAATATAACAGTGAGTACACGGGCGTCAAAAGATATGCATTACAAGGTATGCAGGATTCTGTAATTTCCCCTTTTAAAAAAGTCACAAATGGCTTGTCAAGATGGCTGTTGCGTTGGAGACTCTGTTTAGGAAAAAGCCAAGCATAGAAATGGCTTCTGAGCTCAGTATGTCTTTGAGAGATGAATAGCCCAATTCTGGGAAGGAAAATCCTGTACTAAAATTTCAAAGAAAAGATTGCCTTGGAGGAAGTGGGAAGAGGGGTGTGTGTTGGGGGGGAAAGTTGGGGGGGGGAGGGAGGAGAGGTGGATCTATGGTTGGTGTGTAAAATAAATAGAAAAATTCTTAATAATAAAAGAAAAAGAAAAAGGAAAAAAGCATTACTGTCAGTAGACTTACTATGAAGTCATCTTTAGTGTAGTCCTGATTGCTCCTTGTAATTTGTGTGTTCAACTGTCTGCTTTGTATTAAAATTATGTTATAGAAAAAAGATGTAATGGTTATAATAAATAATGGTTTTCTTGGATCAGATAATGATGGTTTTTTTGGATCAGACATCCTTTATATCTTTAATCACATCACTTAGTCTACACCCCACTACACTGTTGTACGCCTGTCGTGGGGCCTCCTCAGTACTCATCCGACTGCATTTACAGTGTCTCACTTCTGTGTACTTGCTAGGCCTTTTGCTTGGAGAGTTTTCCCTATGAGTCTACATTTCTTTCCCATCACTTCCTTCAGTGAAACGTCACCATGAGTGAGGTCGTTTTTGATACCCTGTGTTAAAACTCTAACCGTGTCACCACATTGTTTCTTTACAGAGATTTGTTGGGTTTTCCTTAGTCGCTTCTATGATTTAGCATCTTTTTAACTAATGCATTTTGTTCATCTGTTGTAGTCTACAACACAGCAACTTACGTGTCTGTTTCACTCAGTCCTTAGTCTCCAGAAAGTGCTTAGCACGTACAAATGTTCCCACAGTATTTCCTGAATTAATGAATGAATGAATGGGTACAATAACAGTCCAAACAATTCTCATATAACTGCCTATTTTGTCATTTGCCAGATCTTCATTATATTGATGATTACCCAGTAGATAGAAAAATGACCTGGATCTTTAAAAACAATTTTTTTCCAAAGCTACTACTCCAACCCTCTGAGGCAATAAAGACTGAGGTGAGATACACACATGTGTTAGTACTTACTAGTTTAAACAGCTACATCTCAGGTCTTGCTTTGGGTATTAAATATGAGGCTGGCAAGATGGCTTGCCAGTAAAGGCATTTGTCATCAAGCCTACCTGAATTCTACCCACGGAACCCAAATGCTAGAAAAAGAGAACTGACTCCCTCAAGTTGTCCCGTGACCTCCACACACAGGCCATGGACTGCATAACCACAAACATTGTACGTTAAAAATAAAAAATATGATTTCTGAATTAACTAAGCAATAATGATTTACTAGAGGTTAAAAATCAGACCCACATTCTCAGTGGGGTGCAATACAGCCTTATTTCAAAGTGGTGTGTCATTTAAGGAGATTCCTAAGATTTCAAAGGGACGTGAGTGCTTAGCTGCTACTGGGACCACGTGGTTCTTAGAGAACTCTGTCTGTCAAAATATCACAATCATTAGAAATTATTCGGCTCTAAGTTTAAATTGGCATACTGTACGTTTTCCTGCTTTGATGTCATAGGTGCTCAGTGAGATATCTAGAGAAAAAGAACAGCAATCCCAAAACTAGAGGAGACCAGACAAGAGAGAACCAAGAAGAGGAAGGTAATTTCCACTGTGTTTGTATTTATTAGTGGGACAGGGATGAAGCACAGGAAGCGAATGTATCTACAAGATATGGGTCCATCTTTAAAAAAAAATTATTTATTTATTTATTTTTTATGTGCATTGGTGTATGCATGTATGTCTGTGTGAGGGTGTCAGATCTTAGAGTTACAGACAGTTGTTAGCTGCCATGTGGGTGCTGGGAATTGAACCCAGGTCCTCTGTTAGTGCAGTTGGTGCTCTTAACCACTGAGCCATCACTCCAGCCCCATGGGTCCATCTTAGTATCAATTTATACATATGTATTTATATGAAATTATGTTATCTAAAGTTAATTACATGAATCTTTAGAATTTGGGTAGGTCAAATCCAGTTTACAATTACATTACTTTTTTCATCCTGTTAATTCCTTGAGTTTTGAGATCAAATATAAAGAAAATCATATTACTAGCTTTCTGATCAAATTATCTATATATACTATATAAAAATAGCACTTCCATTTCCATACAGGAATTTGACTTGGTGTTCTTATACACAACTGCTGTTCAACTATTTATTTATAAACAAAGTTCAAAAACTGAAATACTCCGTTAAATTGGGAAAACTTTTTCTTGAGAATGATCATCTTAGATGGACTCCCAGAATCATTTGCAGAGACATGAGGGGAGCGGTTCCAGGATGATATATTCTATCCTGAAATGAAAGGATAATGTGAACAAGCCCATATTTGATCTGAGCCAAGAACTTCGCATGGGAGAAAGTCTGCCAGTTATCATTTGAGCCCCCATCCAACCTCAGACATCAAAGTGGAAATTTTACATGCTCTGAAAGACTGAACGAAGATAAATGAGAACCTCTTCAGATATTTGTTTTAAAATTCCTTCGAGAGCACATTGCATTTGGATCCTGAAAGCAGAGTTCAATTTGTACTTTTGATTTTTTCCAGTTCCCCACATTTTTTTTAAATGTTCTTTCAGCACTTCTCAGTGCAGAAGGCAATGGGCTTGCTTTGTTTCCCAACTGACCAATTCATATCAAGTTAGTTACACCCTCTTAAGTCTTCATCCACCTTTGGGTAGTCCCATGGAGTCTCCTAGGGAGCTGAGAACTGATGTAAAATAGAGAATTCGTTTGCTGCATGATGAAAGATGTCCTTTCTTTGTTAAAACAAGAACAGAATGCGTGGAAGATGTGAAAAACAACTTGTTGTCTGCTAGTAAAAGTTACGTGGTTGGAAAAAGAAGAGCACATTTCTGTAATTACCGCTACATTAAGCGGGGGATGGATGAACAGCTGCTTGAACTTGGAGTCAGTAGAATAACAGCCACTGAGCCAGCTTTCCCATATGGTCCAAGAGAGGAGGTGGGGCATGGAGTTGCCTGGGGGCTGCAGAGAGGTGAGGAGGAGCAAACTGTAACCCCATTCAAGTAAGAAAGTTAAGCCAAGAAATATCTGGCTTCCCCATCTAAACTCAGCTCTTAGGCTCAGTTGAAAATCCCCCTGGCCTTCATAACAAAAACCTCTAAAAGCAATGTTGTTTTTCCCTAAAGAGAGCAAATTTTAAGAACTTTCAGCTCTTTGGTTATACTTCTATTAACAGAAAAGACAACCTAAAAAAGAGAGTCACTTCCTGGGTGGATTTGTGTGTGTGTGTGTGTGTGTGTGTGTGTGTGTGTGTGTGTGTGTTTGTGTGTGGTGGGGGAGTGGGGTGAGTCTATGATTTTGGACAGCAGTTCTCAACCAGTGAGTCATGACCCCTTTAGGGGTTCGAACTACCCTTTCTCAGGGGTTGCCTCAAACCATCGAAAACCAGACATTTATATTATGCAAAATTAGAATTACGAAGTAGCAACGAAAATAACTTTATGGTTGGGGGTCACCACAGCATGAGGAAGTGCATTAAAGATTCTAGCATCAGGAAGGCTGAAAACCACAGACTTAAGATGATCCCCATCACTTGGGAAGCCACACATTCCTCTCGCCTCCCAGTTGAAAAGTAGTCTCTAGACAAAAGCAACCACCTCTATCACCAGGTCCTGGCCTCTTGTTTCTTTCACTGAAAAGTATTCTATACGTAATTGGCACTCTGGAACTTCAGACTTTAGCAAATTTAATGAAAGCAGACCCCCACATTAGCAACCGTGTGTTCTCAGTGCAAATCCTAACAGAAAAGCATTCCATTCTAATTACATTGGATGTCATAAATTAGACACAATAAATTTTATTGTGAAACCTCCTAGGAAGACATTCCTGAACAGATGAGGCAGAAAATGCCTGCATTATACTAAACAGGGCTAAAAGTTGATAGCTGTTGGACCGGCTGTCTATAAGGAATCTAGCTTTGTACAGGGGAAATACCAAATAGGCTACATCACTCACAAGGACATGTTTTCCTAAGTACCATGTCCAAAACCATTTGGGCTTGAACTGCACTAAGGTTATTATCACAGAGGACGGTGGCCAGCTGTTCTTCATTGCCACTGAGAACAGAAATGAGGAAAACGGAGCATTAAGATGGAATTGTAGGAATTCAAGCTTCCTGAAATTTTGAGTTGGTTAATAGCGGAAGGACCCCACACTGGAGAGTTATATAATAGATGCCTTTTATTTATTGTTGCCTTTATTTGTTGTGGGGGGAGGAATTTTTAGGACAGTTGAGATAAATTTTTTCAATCAGTAAAATAGTGAATTTGAATCATCGGAAAGGTTTCTCCCAATAAAAATAAAATCTGAAACATTGTAAGAAATACACTATGGGAAGCCGGCTATATACAAAAGGCAATTTATTTTATCACACTGTGGTATCAAAGAATCTCAGAAAAAGAAATATTTTAGGAGTTAGAAATGACTCATTTCACACCACAGATGTAATAAACATATTCTAAGGAACATAGTAACTTCCCCATGAGTGAAATAGTTAATAATTAGTTTTTAAAACACATAAATTAACAACTAAAAGGGAAAAAGCAATATTTTAATCAAACAAGGCATACTAGCATCTCCTAGACATTTATTAGCTCGATAAGTATTTAGGTAGAGAGAAAATTGGACATAAAAACATTATAAAGGGCATAAGGGTTTCCATGGATGTTTGATTTGAGGGCTCTTTACACTGTAATTTTACAACTATATTTAAAAGCAAGTGGTGATATAGTAACTTCCAGGACCTTTGTAATAAACCAGCAGTAGGAAAGACACTCATTCCCAGGCATTCACGCACATAATCAATCCATCTTTGCCAGGCTTTTGAGCTCCATAAAACACTCCCTTTTATGTTTTCCATTCAGCTGGAATGAAAATTTCTATTGAGTCTCATTCCAGACGCCCCATGAGACAGAGGTACCTTTCAGCACTCGGTACTTCACAGAGTGTGTCACCCTTGAACGTGAATACCTCAACAGACATGGGCCAGAAATGAGGGGTTACTGGATTTCACCCTGAGACTTTTTCTTCTCCAAGACCATCACAATAGAACACCACTTTCATCTCAGGTGATTCCCAGCCTCTCTGATGTCTCATATGGATTTTTATGAGCCTTGATTTCTCCAGGAAAAAAAAAAAGTATACATGGATATGTTTGTACATACTTATGTATGTATAATTTGTTAGTAGTTTTAAAGTATGAAACTCCTGCTTTCTAAGCATGAAGGAAATAGTAAAACAACAGCGAAACCAGTTTCATGGTATAAGTACACCTAGATCTGAACTCCCTAGGCATTCAGGCCAGTTACCACAGCTCCCTCACAGGCCTAAGCGGTGTGATTTCTGCTGAGTCAGGAAACCACTTCGTTTCTTTAGGACCCAGCCAGTTATGTTATTTGAGGTACAAATTGCATGAGCATCGAAGGGTTGAATAGGATGAGAAACTAGGAGAAAGGTGATGGTTTGTTACGCTCCCTTGTCCCTGTATGGAACAGCTCCAAGGGTCCTTTGAGTCAGCGGCCCAGTTCTCTTCCCTAAAAATACTTTCCCTTCATATGATTACAGCCAACGTTTAAAGACACAGTGGTTTATCATCGTAGTTAAGGGGACAGACTCTGGATTCTAAATGAATGAGCTCAGATTCTAACTTTGCCTCTTAGCTGTGTACCCTTTGGGTGTTACTTAACCGCTCTGAGGCTCTGCTTCTGCCCTGTAAAGCAGAAATTTTTGGTAACATTTCTCTTATATGGTTGTTTTGAGGATTCTAAAGCATGCTTAGAACTTTAATATACCTGTTTGTCTGTATTACATAAGGTGAACTGAAGAAGAAGATGGAGGATGGATGGAAGAAAACAATCACAAGAAATCCAAAGTCATAGCAAAAACTTTCTACATGGTAAGGAATATGCCATGCTCTTTGACCCTATCTATAGGACACCAGTATGCCAGATACAATTTTATTTTGAAGTAAAATGAGTCTTCCTTTCCTTGTAAATATAAAACACTAGATACAATGCCCTCATGATCACCAGCTTCTAAATGGTGGAGGATGATGTCCTACAGGAACTACGCAAGGTGCTAAGAAATAGACGAGAAAGAGAGAGTTAAAGGAAAGATAAGCCCTTCTGAGAAAATGAATAAGTGACGTTCAGATGTCTCTCTGTGGCTATCTTTCAGGGTCTCTTTCATAGGTCATAAGGATGTCTTCCCAGTCTCAAACCTTTAAAGAGCCATCAAAACCAAGGCTGGATTTTTTCACTCATTTAGGGAACATGAAGCAAGCACGTGCCATGTGTCTGAGACTCTGCCAGAGTGGGTGAGGGGTGTGAACAAAAGCACCAATTCACACACCAATTCACCCCTAGGGAACTCATGGCCTATATTTAAAGAAGAACCACAAAGCCATCAAGGGTCAGAATAATGATGTTATGTCTGATCAAAGGTAGACGAGCAAGAGGCTACAACAGAAAGAAGGATGCAGCTCCGTGTCACTTCCTGTTGCTGTGACAACACACGGGACAGAAGCAGCTTATGGGGGGAAGGGTTTATTTTGGCTCACAGTTTGGCTTCACAGTCCATCAGCACGGAGAAGTCGAGGCAGCAGGGGCCTGAGGCAGCTGGTCACATTAAATCCGAACTCAAGAAACTGCTTCTGAATACTGGTGTTTAGATCTCTTTCTCCCTTTGGTTCAGTCTAGGAGCCCAGCTCATAAAATGGTGCTAGCCACGTTTAGGATGGGCTCTCCCACCTCAGTTAACCCAACCTAGAAATTCCCCCCTTAGACTTGCCCAAAGATTGTCTCTTAGGTGATCGTAGATCTCATCAGAATGACAACCATTATTGACCATCATAAGCTTTGTTTAGTGAGGGTTGGTGAATAGAGAGTAGGCACTGATTAGATGGAATAAGGAAAGCAGCAGAGGACCCATGCAAAGGCGTGAAGGCCTGAATAACAAAGAAGGCCGTGGATGCCTAGTAATAGTCACAGCTGGAGTACAGAACAGATTGGGATGGCATGAGGTAGGCAAGACTAGTTATGATCCAGCTACCTTCAAAAGACCACAAGGGACACAGTGGTGACACATCTGATTTCTTCCCTGAAGAAAAGATGAATGACAGTCTTCAAGGATGCAGAGAGCCTCAAATTACTGAAAGGAAGACCACCATTCCTCTTGAGAACCAACCTCTGTGAACTCAAGAAAGTGAGAGTCAACTAGTGTCTCATTTGGCTTGTGTCCCACCTAAGTGTCTTAGAAAAGATGGTTCTTAACCTCACAAAGGAATTTTAATTCACAGTCACCCTGCTAGTTTTGCTGTTTGCACAATATTTACTTATAAATTACTTAAACCAATAAAGTATAACAATACATACTGAACTAATTATTTTAATAAAAAGTTGTCTCAAACAGTAGATACTCTGTGTGTGGGTGGGGGGGCACTGAGGATCAAATCCAGGGTCTTTAAATTTTATTTATTTATGTATTTATTTAATATTCAGACAGTGCTGTGAATGTAGCCCTGCTATCCACTGTGTAGCCCAGATTAGTCCCCAACTCACGGCAATCGTTCTGCCTTAGCCATCCGAGTGCTAGAATGATAGATGTGAATGACCACACCCAACCCTGAAAGATATTCTTATCCAGTCCAAATCCTGCCAGTCAACTGTCCTGCAAAAGGGACACCATTGTGAAGCGATGAGATCAATCTTTTATATAGTGATTCTGCCAAGCCAAGTATGAGAGGAAATCTCCCAGGCTGGAAAAATTACATCATCATTTACTGGGAATGTTAAATGTTGGCGTGGCACTGCAGGGGTAGATCAGGAAGACTCTTCCTAGCCCTTCAGAGTTCATAGAATAATGGACTCCTTTAGGAAATGCAAAGAAGAAAGTGGAAGGAAAGCCCTTGAACAGATGTCCCAGAAAGAAATCTCTTGCTGGAGTACATACTTAGAAGGCCACATGTGGAGACGTATGAGTGGGAGAAGGGTGGATGGGATAGAGAAGCAAGCTCAGGTAAGCAAGTCCAAAGGGTTGACCTTGTAGCTTGGGAAAATTTGCTAAGGCAACTCAAAAGGGAGGTTCATAGCTAAATTTCAGGTCAAGAAGAGGAATAAACCTCATGCAATTTAGAGTTGCCAATCACGTGAGACAAAAATGGATCATGATGATTTTTACAAGAGAGGCCATATCTTGGGCACTCCATCAGCCAGTAGTCGGGTTTTGTAATTAAAATCATAAAACTCCCCAAACTCATATTTGAAAGACCAGTAGAAGTGTCAGTAAATGCTGTGATATTTGACCCCCTTTCATCTATATGAGCTATAATAATGTGTCTGGATTAGGACTACCAACATTAAACTCTAGAGGACTAAGCCAATTCAGGTTTTCATGGTTCTGCTTATATGGATGAAAGAAACCCAGTCCTCACAGCAGACTTTATGTCTCTAGTTTCTCAGGAAGAAGCACAAGCCAGCCTTCTGCAGAGGGTAAGGGGATGCTCAACTGGGAAATGTGCTGTGTGGTGTATTAATAAGGTATACTATTATCTTTTCTTGCTCCTTAATACAGGCCCAACAAAGCAACAACAAAAATGTTTTTTGACGTGTGCTACGTGTGAAAGCCTATGTGAAGATAAACTTACTGAACAGCTGAAGCATTTCTTCCCAGGCCCACCACTACAAAATTCACCCCCACTTCCTTCAGTGTTTGTGAGCAAGTCTGTGAGAGGAATTCTCAGGACAAATAAATGGGGGCAGGTGTAAACTGAAAGAGAATAACACCTGTCCCTGCATCTGGCCAACAGACCTCACTTTCATGTGCTGTCTGCTGGGAAATTGAAGCATCTCGTGTTACCCAAAGGCCTCAGTCTACACTGGAGTAGGCAGAAAGGAATCCTGTGACCAGAAGATGTGAGGTTTGGCCCACTGCCAAGAACAATAGCAAACCATACAAAAGGAACAGTTTTGTTGAGACAAAAGCTCTCCGTCACAGAACAGCCCACAGCTTTGCTGTTTGAAGAAATGAACCCCAAACTAAAGTCACAACTGGATTAACAGCTGGCTGCTCCCCTTTTACCTTCTAATGCTGCTCTGGCCAGTAACCGCTTGTTGACATCAGAGTGGAGGGAGTGCCCCTGCCAGCAGAAAGCAGTCTTCATTTGGGGGATGTTCTGGCTGGCCACAGAAAAGCAACTTGGAAGATTTATGCCCCACCGCTTTCCATCCATATTTTATTTTCCATTAAAGGGGGGAATTTAGAGCAAAGTTACCCATGTAACTCCAACCCAGTGCTGGAGAAGTCTTCGCTGACTTGCAAAATATCAGCGGAATCATATGCCCAGTAGGAATAGAGGTGAAGTCCATAAAACTTGTGCTCAGTCCATCCCACACTGTATCTAGCAGTGGCTTTTCCCCCACAGAGCAGACCTAAGTTTCAATAATGGGAACAAGCACAAACAGAGGAGGTGTTCTTTGCAAGTGAGAAAAATTTATAAAGTTCTCACCGAGCAAGGTGTTTATAAATTATACAGCCACAGAGAAACTCCCAAAGCCATCTGAAGAAACAGCTAGACGTTAAAGAGAAAACAGCTTCTAGAAGCCAAAAGTCGCAGGCCCTGAGTGTCTTTAGGATGGCTGAGAGTGAGGTCAGGCTTACATGCCTCATGCGACACGTGGTATCTGCAGGCCAGGAAGACAGCAGGCCTTTCTCTCTGGAGTGCGGTAACCTGAGACGAAGCCACTCCTGTCCCAAGCAAGGCATGGATAAAGTGTAACAATGTGGGAAAGGTACCAGGAGATTAAAATTCCCAGTGAGCCTAACTGACTGAAATCGATCTGAGATGACGTGAGGATGGCACAGAAGGTCAAATGTGCCCCATGAAGCTTCAGAGAGTCCCTGCTGAGGCGGGTGGAGGGGTCAGTGAAGCGGGAAGCAGAGCTGTAGGTGCCAGCACCAAGCTTTTCCCTCCCCAACTCTGGCCGGATGTGGGTTCTGAACTATCCCAGATGGAATTTATTGGGTCAACAGTATGTGAAATGAGGACTCCTGAGCCTAAGGAGGAAGCGAGCACACCAGGTGTCCAGTCCCAAATATGTTGGCAGGGAGTTTAGGGGAAAAAATCATTTATTCATGGAAAACCCTCAATAGATTATTTTTTAAGTGCCAAGGTATCATTTTCTGTTGTTAAAGGATACATGCAAAGTTTCACTGTTAGCTTGAAGGGAAAAAAAAGATTTGACTTCATAAAAACTTAATAGCTTTTGGCTTAAGGCATTAATGGCAGGGAGCACCCATGAAAACACATGATCATGACTCTAGTGTAGAGGATTCATTTTTCAGTGACATTTGCTTCCTCTGAAACCCATGAGAAAATGAGACCATTTTATTCCCCCCACTCTCTGTCTCAGACACACACGTACACTGAATCTGAAAAAATACCATCCTAAGTCCTATAAAACTGTGTTGAGTTTTGAGTAGGTACCTGACATATCTCATGTTATTTTTTAACTCTGTCTGCTGACAGAGGTTTACAGTCAAGTAACAATTAAACCAGTCAAGGCATGACGACTCATTTCTCTCATTCTTAGTACTTTCCAGCATCTTATTTTTACCCAGTCTCCTGCCAAGTATCAATATACTCCCATAAGAAGCAGTATGCTTTAATAGACAAAAATACAGAAATTTACAGTTTCTGTAAAGTAACATGAAGTACAGATTTCCAGTTGATATTCAGATTTTATTTTATTTATGAGCCGGAGAATACATGTGAGATCTGAACACTGATCCATCTCTACTATTTCTCTGTCTCAGAAAAACCACCTTGTAATTCCAACATTATACTGACAGTAACCTGCCCGAAGAAGTACCAAATCTACATCTTCCCTGTCTGACATCATAGACATAAAATGATGATTTCTGAAGACTGGGAGGAAACATCATTTTCACTCAGTCCCAACCTCAGAATTTCTTTCCTTCAGAGCAAAATTTTATGACTTGTTCACTTCCAGTATGTTTTTAAAAGTAAAGATTTTATGTCAGACAATTGTCACTTGTTACAAATTGCTTATCTGTCATATGGTGTAGGCTGTCTATCCAAAGCAAATGTAATTTACTGGGAGACCCAAGATCCCTGCAAATAGTCTAGACCACTACTCATAGACTATTGTCAAAAATGTTGTTATTTTAAGTCTAAATCTCTCCTCTACACACTAGAAACCAGTAGTAGCTCAGTGTTTCACAGACAGAAAAGTAGAACAATATCAGAGCCATACTTAAACTGTAGCTAAAGGCAACAATCTTCATAATGCTAAAAAAAAAAAAAAAGCTTACTTTGACTCTTCTGTAGATGATTTTATTTCCAATGAAATTGTACTTTCCTTTCTGGAAAAACTAGGTCTAGTTTTCAAATATAAAAAGCTTTCAGTTCAAATCAAGGATTAAATACTCAGTAGGTGGTGTCTGGGATGTGAAGGTAAATAAGGCAGTGCCTTGAGCCAAGCACACAAACATGAAACTACCAATGTATGTATATGAAAGTATTATGATCAGAACCCTTTAGACAGTTTTTGAATTTGTACCCAAAGCCCTCTGAGAACACAGAAGCTAGAGCATTGAGTTCTTAGTGTAGTCAGGCCATGTTTTGAGGGAGTAACATTTGACCCATCCCTTGGAAACAAATGGTATTTTAACAAAGAGAAGACAGCAAATAAATATGTCCTTAGGAATATGTGGGGTCTGGACCAGCCATTTTGGCTAGGAGCCCAAGATAATCACAACTGAAAGAAGGTCTTGATGCGTCTGCCTTTCATAGACTATCTGGGATCTCACTGAAGAAAGAAATGTCAAAAATAATTTGAAATGATGCTACAAAGATAAGTAAAGAGTAATATGGTTTCTGCACTGATCCCTACCAGCACCATGCGCAAGGGTAGAACTGCTGCCTGGTTGGCCCACCCAAGACAGGGAACTCATGGCAGCTGAATAAAGTTGTGCTGATCCCCTCCCCTGCACCGACCTTCTCCCACTCCTCTCATCCATGGTATTCTTGGTACCCTCCATGTATTTATAAAGGAAGGTAGAACCTGCTTTCACCATCAGCATTTCTGAATCTTCCTTGTTGAAACAACTTCTTTGGCTCTCCCAGGAATACCTCATTGTTCTTTGGGCCATCTGCAAATGTTAACATTCCTGCAGGGACACTCATTTCCCAGATCCTCCTGGTCTTTTTCTACTTACGTAGCTTTAGTTAGACCTTCACATCAATGAAGTCTTGATTAACCTTCCCAGCCTAATGCCTTCCCAGAGTTCCAGATTTACTGCCTACTGGCCCCTACTCACTCGTAAGCTGGATAGCAATAGCCTGCAGCCAGCCCACTCATCCACTTTCTCCTATAATTGTTTACTTTAAATAGCATCTCCTTCAGTACCCAGGCTTTCCCACACACACCAAAACCAGCACGATAATTAGAGAGTATATAGATAGATAGATAGATAGATAGATAGATAGATAGATAAACATCTTACCCTTCTTCCAGCATAGTGTACCTTATTCCACACTGCCTATTTACTTATTTGTTTATTTATTTTTACTTTTTCTGCACTATAATCATAATCTCTAATCCACATTGTGTCTTCAGTATATTCTATAGAATCTGCAACATAGAAATTAAAGAGATCCAAAAATAGGAGCATCTGGGATACAATGCACTGCTTTGAGGAGATTCCAAAATAAAAAGTATGATCAGGCCAAACTTCATTGAACACAACTTAAGAAAGTTTAAATTCTGCCTTTAGGGCAGAAGTACATCTGTCCAGCCATGGGTTGGTACAAGTCAGAGACTAATATTCAAAGAGGACCTGAGCAGTCCTTAAAGTTTGTCTTGCTATACTTCTTAAGGTTGCAACACAGGGTGGAATTAGATGGAGACCTGAACACAATTTTGGAGAACTCTGTAGTGTCAGAGAAACACAAGACTATGTGGAGGAAACGTGTAGGAGCATCATGATTAAAAAATGCATTGCCAAAGCAACTTAAAACTAGATCCTATCAGCAAAGACCAGGGCACAACATGTCATTCTGTAGTGTTTTGCCAGTCTCCTTTGCTACCCCGAGACTGATGTTTGTATTAATCTAATTTTAATTGCACACTCATTTGGGGAATGAAATATTCATGTCATAAAATGACTTTTATGCTATATCTCTTGACCTTGACCTTCATACTTGTAGACTGAATTGCTTCCAGGCCAGTGTGAACTCAACAAGTCTTCAGATAGAAGATAAAATTTACTGATCAAGATATCAGTCTTTCCATTTCAAACATGTCCTATTTCACTCCAGAATAATTCAAGGTAGTTTCCCATGTATTTTTTTTTAATTCAGTCAGGTACCCTCCTCCATCTGTCCTCTCTGGTGGAATTTCTGTGAGACTCTTAGAGGCTCTAAGCTACACAGAATATATTGTTTGATTTAGAAGGATGAGAATTGCTGAACAGTTTGGGATCATTGAGAGCTAAAGAATAAATAAGGACCATGTGACCTAAGTAAGAATTTCCTAGGAAGCTGTTTGAGGTCAGTGAGCAGTGTGGGATCCAGTCCAAATTAAGCACTTTGTCTCTTGTTTGCATTACCTTCAAAATTAAAACATAAATGTGATAAGTCCCAGCAAAGATAATCAGAACATACAATTAAGCCAAGGATACACGTCCCTCCACAGTGGCACCTGCTTTATGTCAAATTTAACTTATTCAGCCAAAGGAAATCATCATACTTATATTAAGCAAGACAATATGACAATTTTACAAACTTAAAGCTGCATGCCTGTAATTACTAAGACTAAGTTCTTATCATTGCCAAACACTTTCCACTCTGACCTCATTTCTTCTTGGTTGAAATTTCTGCAAATGTTTTCCCTCTGGGGATTAGGGGTTTCTCTGCCCAGAGGTGAGGTGACTATTTAAAAAGATAATTTGAAGTCCTCTGATCCACTTTTAAAACCATAAGCGCAAAAAACTAATCCTTCTATCAAACTGTTAAAGTGTCAAAAACTTTTTAACATTAAACACGAAGATCAATGAATGACTATCTGTAATATTTTAGGATAATCCAAAGGTGTATAAAATTCAGGGGGAAAGAAAGTGAGCATGTATGCTAAATTGTTCCTTCACAATGATGTTCAGCTCTAAGTGGTTTTAGGAATGAACCATTTAGCACTTCAACATGTGTGAGTGAGTGAGTGAGTGAATGTGTGTGTGTGCGCGTGTGCGCATATGAGTGTGTGTTTGAGTAAGTGTGTGGTTTCCCATATCAGGGTACATAGCAGAAGTCAGAGGACAAAATTTGAGAGTCCGTTCTTTCCTTCCTTCTTCACATCGGTTCTAGAGATCAAACTCGGGTGTTCACACTTGTGAGTACCTTAAATCACTGAGATATCTCACAGGCCCCAATTATAACTTAAGATGTTTCAATTAAATTATTATTATTATCATTACATGTGTGTGCAATGTATGGGAGTGGACATTTATGCCCGCGGCACATGTATGGAGGAGGCCAGAGGATAACTCTACGGAGTTTGTTCTCTCCACTTCTCCGTAGGTTCAGAGATTGAACTTGGGTTGCTAGACTTATGCAGAAAGCATTTTCACCCAGCAAGCCGTCTCTGCAGTGCCCCATTTATCACTTTACAAAGGGTGGGTTTAACTCATTTTATTTTAGACCCCAGAACATTGCTGCTGAAAGAAGCTTTCAGATTAGTACAGAGAAGAGGTGCAAGTTTCCCGAATGCGGTAGCAGCACTCATCCAAATGATGGCGAGGAGCGGAGTGTTTCCACAGAAATGAAGGTGAGCAATCCCCTGCTAGCTCGCTTACATGCATTGAACATGTTCGTTTCAGTATTAAATGACGAGGCACGCTCACACCACACTGCTCTTTGCAGAGACCACCACAGCCGAGTAAGTTTATATATACAAATAAGAAAGAGACTCAAAACAGAAAGTTGGGTGAAAAGGGAAAGGATATTAGATCAAGGGTTATTTCCAATAATGTTGTATTGATTAGTTTTTTTGTCAACTTGACAGAGTCATTTGGGAGGAGGGAAACTTAATTGACATAATTGAGAAGATGCCTCCTTCACATTGGCCTGTAATCAAGACTGTAGTGGCATTTTCTAGATTAATGGTTAATGAGGGAAGGCCCAACCCACTGTAGGTGGTGGCACCGCTGGGAAAGTGGTCCCCCCTCGGTTGCATACAATGAAAGTTACCCGGCACGCACAGCAAACTAAAATGCAATGTTCTTCCACGGCCTCTGCTTCAGTTCCTGCGCCCAGGTTCCTGCTTCAGTTCCTGCCCCGACTTTTGTCAATGATGGACTGTGGTGAAGACAGGTAAGGCAAACAAACCTTTTCTTCTCCAAGTTGCTTTTCATCATAGTGTTTATTACAGGGATAGAAAACAAGCTAATACACACATTACAGCATAACTGGTACACGGCAAACTTCAAATGAAAACAAGCCAAGCTGACAAGCACTATTTCATGCTGCTCTGACGTTGCTCTTCCTCCATATCTCCAACTATACTCAACTATTGTCATTTCTTTAACAGTCATTCTTCCTTGTGGGACATAATATTATACAGGATTTTGATTTGCATTTCCCTAATAGTCAATGATGCTAACTATTAATGTGTACATTCAGTTTCTCTGAGGTTGCTTAGACCATACTTATTGAAATGTATTTGAATATGTGGACTATAGTAATAAGGCTTTTTGGCTTTCAAGTACTTTGATTTTTTTTTTTAGTAATTCATTTTAAATTATACTTGACAAAAGAATGCTGCATCTGAGGTACCAATTCAATAATTTTGGAAACAAGAAAGGGAAAATGCATCATGGAGAACAGAAGCATGGTAGGCAAGGACTAATGGAATTGAAGGATTTTTTTTGAAACTTTGGTTGTCTGAAGTTTCCAAAAATATCTATTTTATCCTTATACCTTCTTGGTATTTGTCAGAATACATTATAGGAAATAATAGTTTCCCCTAAAGAGTTTGAAGTGATTTATTTTATATTTGGTATTATTATTTTCTGTAGTTTTCTTGAGAAATCTCAAGACTGATTGACTCCACACTTAAATGTATTCCTTACTTTGTCTGTTTGCTTTCCTCCTTTCCAAATACTTAAGATTTTACTGACATTGTAAAATTTCACAGTAATATGCCATGGAGTGGACTTCTTAAAACTTCTATGCAAGCCAATCAATTAACCTTTGAAATCTGAAAATGTAAGTCTTTCATTTATATTTTTATTTGTCTGAATCTTTTATACTATAAATTCTAAAGTATGCTTGATGATCTTGACTACAATGTCAAATCTGAGAGGTATTTTTTAAAAAACTGATTAGATTATTTTTAAATGTCTCAATGTTAGAAAGATAATGGGTCATCCTAAATCTAATAAAGAATGTCTATTTAAAAACCTAAGCAAATATCATATTCATTAATAAAATATTTCAAACATTCTTCTTGATATTGAGAATAGGCAAAGGACATTCAGTACTAATCTTATTCAAAAGTGCTCTCAAAGCTCTGGGCAAAGCAAAAAGGTAGAAATTAGAAAACAGTTGTGTGATTAGAAATAAGGAAATAGAACCATGACTATCCATCTATGATATGAGTATGTTCATTAAAAAGTCCACAAGAGTTTCCAGCAAAACCTCTAGTCTTAGCATATTTCTGGTGACACCTGCCAAAGATCAATATTAAAGAGTCCAGTGTGCTTCTTTCCACCAATATGGATAAGTAGAGAGTGAAATTTAAAATCTAGAGAATATCTAAATCAACAAATGCTTTTTCCAAATCATGCATAGTATTAAAATCTAAGTAAATAAATGTAATATAACTTCATTAGAAGTTATAAAACATTATTGGAGATATATACATACATATATAAATATAATTATTCAATGTCTTTGAATATTCAGTATTGTAAAGATCCAAATCTTTCCAATGCAATACAGAGAAGAGAAAATGTAGATTAAAAGCACAAGAGATCAGGGTTATTTCACTATGGTAAGTAAGGCAATGTGGCAGACATTAAATGATTGAAGAAGATTGTCACCTAGTCCAACCCTAATCAGCTTAGGGAAAATGAGAAACCAGCAGGTTCAGGTCATATGCCTGAATTTATAGGCTGTATTTCAAATTCCACTTGTGTACTACACTAGCAGTGTCATTACAAGCATGCAGGGTATGAATAATATGAGCCTGTCCAGGATAATTCCTCTCCTTTAATAGGCAGTCAGTACACATCCAGGCCCACTCCAGTGTGCACAGGCCAGTGGGGTCTAGATGGCCTGGGAATGCACACCTTTAATGTAGTGGAACACTGCAGGCTTCATCTGAGAAATGATACCGATAAGGCTCTGGAAACTATTTCTAATGGAATGGGCCACCTGTGCAATGTGAAACTTGTCACTTATCAAATAGCAAAATGGAAAATTCTTAGAAGGTGACAGGGGATTTTATAGAACCAAATGTTGACACATTTCACAAAGTGTTTTCTTTATATATCTTCATTTCCTTTTTTGAGATTGAGAGAGAGAGAGAGAGAGAGAGAGAGAGAGAGAGAGAGAGAGAGAGAGA
>CABHPH010146857.1:0-22954 GCA_902168325.1 Peromyscus nudipes | reverse complement strand
AGAGAGAGAGAGAGAGAGAGAGAGAGAGAGAGAGAGAGAGAGAGAGATTGGTGTGAACATGTGTGTCTGCTGTCAGTCTTAGCTTAGCTCAGACCTCAGAGCCTCTGCAGCTTCCTTCCTGACCTGCTGATGACAGCATCATCATTGTTCCTGAGACTGTGATTAGGACTCGTGATGGCTGTGTGATGGCTGCGTGACACCCCTTCCCAGGGGAGGATTGTGTACTTGCAGTGTGCTTATTTTCCTTCAGTGACCATGGCCAAGAATGATTGCAAATCACAACAGACCATTACCTGAAAGTGCTGCCTTTGAAAAACAGGGATGGGGAAAGGAAAAGCTTTTTACCCTTAATCATTTAGCTAATAACTTAAACCCGAAGAATGCAAGCCTATATACAAATAAATCAAAGGCAATTTCTGGAGAGATAGATATACATGATAAAAAATCTAAAGATTGCCAGTGAGCTTAAGAAATTTCTATTTCAAGGAGCCAAACAGCTATCTTGAGTACACTAAAGCTCTCTGTGGCCAAGTCTACCATACCCTGAAAGTCTTTCTCATTGACTAAAGCCATACAAAATGGCAGCTTGCCTAGTTAAAATACTCCCCTTTATAACATCTCTTTTCACTTGTAGGTGTGGTGTCATGTGACATGGTATGGACAATAAGATAGGGACAATCCATAAGTTGAAATTACCAGAAAAACTACTTTTCTGGTCAGAAATGACAGTCCCCATGGGCAAACACCCTGTGTACTTTACCCCTCATCTGTCTAGAACAAAGTTCTGACTGCTCCAGAGAAATCAGCTAATTTTGGAAAGCATCCACGAAAGTTGAAGTAGAGAGAATCAAGAAGGCTTCTCTGAGCATATCAGGCAAAGGGGACAGACTGATGGTCCTGACCTCACAGAATTAATATTTTGCTAGAATGAGAACTGCTATGGGATATCTTTCTGTATGCTGTGAATATGTTTTGCTATGATTGGTTAATAAAGAAGTTGCTCTGGCCTATAGTGTGAGTCAGGTTATAGCCAGGCAGGAAATCCAATACAGAGACAGGAAGAAGAAAGCAGAGGGAGGAGAGATGCCAGCCTGTGCCCAAGGAACAACATGCCAGAAGACCTATAAAGCCACAGGACACGTGGCAAAACATAGATTAATAGAAATGAGTTAATTTAAAAGTATAAGAGCTAACTAGCAAGAAGCTTGAGCCATAGGCCATCCAGTTTGTAATTAGTATAAGCCTCTGTGCATTTACTTGGGTCTGAGCAGCTGTGGGACCGGGCAAGACTCAGGAAAACTTATGGCTACAGAGATATGTTATGCCCGGATTGCAATAACCCACAAAAGACAACCATATTTTCAATCTAAGAGTGTGGACTCTGTCTGACAGATGCAGCACTGAGAGCAGAGAGCCCCAAGCCCAGGCATGGTAGGGTTTTTATCATAGCAGAAGTTGGAGTAAGGAGATTTCCAGGGTTCAGGACCCTCACTGACTGACATTTGTCTAGGGGTATACAGAATGTTTGGAATGTCAGGTATTTCCCCTTAGATGCAGGCCCTCCCTGGGTGAGGTCAGCTCATGGCTTTTTCAGGATCTGGGTGTTGCCTCCCAGTAAGCCTGTCACAGAAGCTGTGTCTGGGCCTCCAAGCCTATCATGGTCATTGTACGGTCATGCTGTTTTGTGCCCCCCCAACAAGATATAAGTAAAATCAAGGGTCAACATGGGAAAACATTTGCAATATTCCCAAAAGACAAAAACCTAATAGCCATAGTATATAATAATATTTTTCAAAGTCAGTTTCTAAAAAAACCCATAGATGTGTACTAATTCACAAAGGAAAATCCAAGCAGATCAGAAGTACAAGTCAACTTCTTAAAATCAGTAATTAAATATAAAATGTGAGGAATTAGATCAAATTTTAAGTCATCAGATTAGCAATGCCAAAAACCAGAAAGATAGCATCCAGTTAGAATAAGGGCCTGTTACATTCTCATTCTCATTTGTCTACAAACATGTTACCTTTGTGCATTGCTCTAAAAATACATGAAAAGCATAAGCCATGCAATTAATAGTGAGATCATAGGATTTTTCAGGAGATGGTGACTAATGAATTAACACCTTTGACATACAAATGTGCGGAGTATTTGCATCAACATCACGGGTTACTCATGTCAAGAAAAATAGGTCCTTGAACAGGGTAGCAAGAACTACAAGTTTTTCAGTGGTTATTATTTGCTTAGGAAACCACAAGATAATTGCTGTGGGGTGAACAGGACCTAGGCCTGGGAAATGAGTTTTGGTAAATAAGTACTCAGGGTGGAGAACAGTAGTACAAAATTCACTTTGACTTCTTCTCCTTGTATGTCAGGAAGCACATTCTTTTGATAACATGGCTGTGCTTTCTCTCTCTCCCTCTCTTTCTGCTCCCCCTTACTCCCTTTCTTTCTCTTAGTATTTCTTCCTTCTTCCCTTTCTTCCTTCCTTCCTCCCTCCATCTCTCCCTTCCTTCCTTCCTTCCTTTCTTTGACAAGATCTTGCTATAATTCTGTAACTGGCCTCAAAGTCTCAGTCCTCTTGCCTCAGCCTCCTGAGTTGCGGGATTACAAGTGTGCACAACCTGGCCCAGCTACTCATCCTGTTTTTCAATGCATTCTATGTCCTCTGGAATAGTCACCTTTTTTTTTTTGGATGGTAGACTTTTTCAGATTAACTTCTCAATCATTTGTTTAGGTACCAGGTAAGAAACAAAAATCCTTATATCTGTATTTTATTATGATTAACTTGACATGTCCGCTCAAGAAATTAACATAACTCTTTCCTGTTTTAAGTCTAATTTTATGTTCTTCAAGGCCATTTTTAGAATTTTACTCATGAAAGCCTTACACATTTCTTGCTGCTTTGTTAGATATTTTGAACATGTTTCTACTCCATTTCAAATGACTGTTATCAAATGGAATAAAAATGGAGTTTTACTAATGAGTTTTTATTATATTCTCTCAAAACTCAGTACTTCTTCTAATATACCTATAACATACAGTTGGTTATACTTAGATAATCAAGCTACTAAAAATGATAATTTTCCTCCATTCCTCACCATCCTTATGCCTTCCTCTGTTTTCTTCTTTCCTGGTGGATTGGAAGTTTCTTAAATCATTGCGATGAGAGTTTAATTCCTGTTTTGTCCTTCTTTTAATGACCTTCTTTCTTTTCTTTTCTTTCTTTTTTTTTGTTTTTGTTTTTTGAGACAGGGTTTCTCTGTGTAGCCCTGGCTGTCCCAAACTCTTTCTATAGATCAGGCTGGACTTGAAATCACAGAGACTTGCCTGCCTCTGCCTCCCAAGTGCTGGGATTAAAGGAACACTCCATCATTGCCCTGTTAATATTTTCTTAAACTACTTTTCTTCTTTAACCAGTTATTACGATGATTGATGTAAGTAGATGCTGATCTCCTCAAACAGAAGCCTTTTTACATTCCCCAGTGACCATTACATAATTACTCTTCCTGCTATTCTGATGTAATATTGTACTAGAGTTAAAGTAGATGATGATCATAGAGTGCATGTTATTTGCATTCTTTCAATTACACAACACTGTGTTTAAATGCCATGGGGTCTCATGAAATTCCAAATGATTTTTCAATGACTTGTAATGAGGCCATTGAAGCATGGAAAGATTTACCCAAGTAAGAACAGAAATCAACAGTAACAATGTTTCCTATCAGCAAGTCACCATAAGTCTTGGTTCATTCCTTTACTCTGCAGTGATACATTTCAGATGGCGCCTCCATGCCACAAATTAATTATATGTTTAGGATTATAAGAAATGCCCTGGATAGAGATACACTATTCAATTGATACTGATCTCTTCCTTTCCAATTATCCTAGTAGGTGCCAACAATAAATACAAAGGAGAACACCTTCTTGACAGTACTCAATTCTGGCATACCTGGGCATTTTTATAAACTACTCCAAACAATGAAGAAACTTGGCAAACAATCAAGACATTGTGTGGCACAGCCAAGAATGTGAGCCTGGATCGCTTCCATTGTGGTTTGCACTTCAGAGTAATTTGTACAATTTGAAAAGCAGGTTATAAAACTCTGGGAATAGGTTATCCAAGGTAACTCCTATGTCCAAGGAAAAATGGGAAGAATAAATGTGGGCTCCTAGGAGCTCAGATGCTTTCAGTTATTAAGATCAATGAGGATGGCAATAGCTTGTTTCACATTACTATCTGTGCATCTGTGTATATTGCATAGGGCTGAGTAAATGTGTGCTGATAAATGTATGTATAATACTATGATATATGCATAAAAAAATCTTTATTTACATATGATCATATGTCCAGCTAATAATATGCTAATAGTTGTGGTCAAAGAATAAAGAACAACTCGGCCTAATGTAAAAACCTTGTTGTATTTAGACTCTGCTCTGGGAAAGTGTTGCTCAAAAAGCACCAAATGCACACAGTTTAAATGAGAGATGGAATTTTAAATGAGAACATTCACAATTGTGTCGATGTGAGACTGCCATTTGTGACCTGGATTCCCAAGACCCACTCATTATGAGGTGGTGGGTGTTCTTATTTATAATCCTCTGTCTCAGCTGCTATTGAAAGGCTGAGGCAAGGTTAACAGGGAGGTGGAAAACAGTACAAGTTAAGGGTCAGCACATCCAGGGTTCCATAAAAAGGGCTTTCAAAAGGGTCATGCTGTCTGTGTTCCAAGTTTGTCTCCTCCATGCCTTTTTTTAACTTCTTCAGAGGCACTTCAGATACGCAAATCCTTGGGATTCCATCCTAATGAGGCTACATCTTCCAGGAGCAAATCTGAGCCAGGAATATTTGAAAGTGATATTAGTCACTTTACTACTAGCCACCAGTCACATGTTTACATTCCATAGAAACCATAGTGAGGCCTCTGCAAAGGAACCACATTGTTTTTCCTTGCAAAATAAAAAGGTGCTCTTGCATTTTCATAACACTCAAAACCATTGGTTAGAAACTTTAATTCAGGTGAAGGAAGTGCACAGTTAATCAGAGTCTTGATCCTGAATACAGGAGGTTAGAGAGAGAGGGCAAG
This sequence comes from Peromyscus nudipes, assembly GCA_902168325.1. Lineage (NCBI taxonomy): Eukaryota > Metazoa > Chordata > Mammalia > Rodentia > Cricetidae > Peromyscus > Peromyscus nudipes. The sequence goes on along the minus strand of CABHPH010146857.1, from coordinate 17,870 downwards.
AAGGAAGAAAATCCTCTACGAATCCTCAAATCTCATCATACTACACCAGTGAATTTACCTATTGCTGAGTTTAATTCTACAACTTTATTTCCTTTGCTTGTTGGAACATAATAAAGCAAAGCGCTCACAAGCATAAATGATCAATCATAGCTAAAACTAAGATGCCTGACTGTTAGATATGTTTTGTGTCTTACAAGGAGAAGGTGAGTGGCTAATTTCCATCCCCATCGCAGAAGAGTCCCTGGTACTCTAGAATGGAAGGAAGCTAGCACATGTCTGTGGCTGACCCTTTCTAAAGAAAGAGCAGCACATATTTCATGATAGTTCCTTTTCCCTTCTGTCTTATCAAGAAACCACAATTGCATTTGTTTTAACAGTTTGACAGTTTTGCCATCTAAGGAATACTGAAAGACGTAACAGAAGTTGAAGCGTGGAAAGTATATTTACTCAAAAAAAAAAAAAGTTACCCCTGGCCTTTTATTTCTTCCCAATGGAAATGGAAGCAAATGTTTCAGGTGATTACAAGACGGTATTCATGAATGCATGATGGAGAAGGGTTAAAGACATGGTAAAAAACATAGGGGATTGCAAAGGTGCTGGGATGGGAAGGCATTTTTAGAGGTTTCAGATAGAAGTATGAGAAAAGTTTGAAAAGGACCTTCAAATGAGTTTTAGTTATATTGATCACTAGCCTATTTTAAAAATTAGAGGAAGGAAATGAAGCAGAATTTGAAAATATCAAAATGATAATCAAATTGGGAATCCAAATAGAATTGTTAATGAAATTATGCATTATTCAGAAATTGACATTGGGATCCTGTAGCTGAAAGTTTTTCTGTGTCCCGCCCAGTCTGCAGCCGCTCAGCCCCAAGTAAACACACAGAGGCTTATATTAATTAAAACTGCTTGGCCATGATCTCAAGCCTATCACTGACTAGCTCTTACACTTAAACTCAGCCCATTTCTGTTAATCTATACATTGCCACATATTCCGTGGCTTTACCTGTGTGCCATTCCATGCTGCTCCCTGGTCAGCAGGCTGGTGTCTCCTGACTCAGTCTTCTTCTTCCCAGAATTCTCCTTGTCTGCTTATTCCGCCTATCCTTCCTGACTGGTTACCGGTCAATCAGCATTTTATTAAACCAGTGTACAAAGGCATTATTCCACAGCAGGATCCCTACCCTAACAAATTTGGTTTTTCATTTGAAACCATGGCAAATTTTTATAGTTTTCATCTTCATTTCTAGTTTGCTATAGTAATCTTCTATTTTCTTGCACATGTGTACACGTGTGATATACGCATGTGGTAATGGGTGTATCTATGTGTGTGTGAGCACATACCTTCTGTCTTGTTTCACCAGGATCTCTGGCTGTTCACCACTGTGAGTGATAGATGAGCTGGCATGTGAACTTTGAGAGATTCTCCTGTATTCCACCCCTCATCTCACCACAGAAACTCTGGAATTACAGACACTTGCTGTAGTGTACACCTTTACATAGGCTCTGAGAGAGGCAAAGTCAGTTACTTACACCATAAGGCAAGCACTTCACCAAGTCAGCCATCTCCCTACTCTTATATTTTCATCACTATACCAATTGTATTTCTTCAACACTCAAACAGCCAACTACTCATCTGCCTTGTCATTCCAGAAAGATAAGTATACAAACATCTCTGAATGGCTTCAGAGTACCAAGAAGCAAGAATTTCAGACTGGTTTAGAAGGTGTAGCTAAAATATTTAGCTTGGGGATTTTTTTCATTTAAGGGACTTTAGAGAGAATAACTCCTTTGGAATGAGGGTGGTGACTGAAGAAGACTATCACATTGCCTAGCACTCCCCTGATATCAAAAAGCAAAATCAAGGTCATTTATCGGGGAAAGAGACCAAGAATATGCTTCCCTCAAGACTTGGTGGACTTGGAATGAACAAGAATAAGCATGTACAGGAGAAGCCTCAATGAATAAGCAGTGAAGGTGATTCTAGCTTGAGTGATGAATAAACTGAAAAGTGATTCCTCCAATGGAGGTTATGAGGGACACGTGTGTTGGGTAGAACACGAGAGCTAACCTTGACTTTTTTTCCATTTTTCTTTCATTTAATTTTGTGAAAAAGTTGGTGTAGTAGTTTGAATGTAATCAGCCTCCATAAGCTCATAGAAAATGGCACTATTGGGAGGTATGGATTTGTTGAAGTTGGTGTAGCCTTGTTGGAGAAAATGTGTCACTGTGGGGGTGGGCTTTGAGGTCTCTTTTGCTCAAGCTTCCCTCAGTGTGGCAGACAAACCATTTCCTGTTGCCTGCAAGATGTAGGACTCTCAGCTACTTCTCTAGCACCATGTCTGCCTGCGTGCCACTATGCTCCCCTCCAACAATGATAATGGACAGAACCCCTGAAACTGTAAATGAGCCACCGCAATTAAACGTTTTCCTTTATAAGAGTTGTCATAGTCATTGTGTCACTTCATAGCAATAGAAACCTTAACTAAGACAGTTGGGATTCCCAATTAAAATGCACACTCACCAGGAACTGGTTTGAGATGCAATCTTCTCAATGCCATAAAACAGGCTACATTCCAGTATGTCAGGGGAGTTTTCCAAAGTATGCCCCATGGAGACATATACATCACAAGCCACACTGTTCTTTCTTCTTCATCTTCTCCTTTAAGTTCTGACTTCAAAAAGAGAATTGCACAAAGCATGCTTTTTCTGTCTTTAACACAAATTTCAGCTGACCTTGCTAATTAATGTGAATTTGGAATCATGACATCCAAAAGTTAATCTAATGGCTACTGACCAAGATAGACCTAGAAAATCCAACTTTCCTTTACCAGCTCTGACTCTAAACAGATTGCTTAACCTCTCTGTGCCATTGTATCAAATCCGTTGAGGGGAGGAACAATGATGTTTCTCCCATAGGGCTGGGATGACCCTTAAGCAAAGGACCAGTAAGCAAATATATGGCACAGAGAGGAATGTAGGAATCAGCAGTTAGAAAAAAACAACAGCAAAAAAATACTCTCCTGAGTCCTAACTCCCTATTATTTTATAGTTTTATTGTTTTCAAGAAACCATGAATATTTAATCATTAGAAATTTCATAATTCTAATCAGTTTATATATAATCATGAAATATGAATGTGGTTTTACCCCAGTGGAGCATAATTAAAATTCATTTTATAAACACATTTTTTGCTGTTGTTTAAGGCTTAATAAAAATTTTCGTCATGTTATAAATCTCACCTTGGAATCTCAAATTCCAATTTTCACAAACCAATCAAAAAGCAATTATCCTCAATAGCCAATCAGCAATATGAACCAAAATGAGTCCTCTGTCTCCCAGTTATAAGCAGATGATGGATGATTGACTCCAAGGAGATTCTTCAATTTATTTATATCATTCTGTTATATGACAAAGCAATTAACAACCAAATTTAGAGCACAAAGCTCTGTAAATCTATTATTATTAAAAATATTTTTTAAAGATCTAAAGCCTATAAAGGACTTTTAAAGACATGTATAAGTATTTTGCTAATAGTCACTAAAATAAAACAATAGTGTATTGATATTGCTCACATTCTTCATCTATTGTTAACAGCTACTGATCAACTTTTAAAAAATATCACCTCTAATTTCTTAGATTCTTTTCAAAATTCATATCTGCCCAATTGAGGTAACATCAAAAGACTATTTCTGTCTTATTCTATACGGGTCCGGATTGTCTGGCCTGTGGATGAGACTCTGGGTTTTTATGTAACCAATCACACATACAAAGGTGACCTGGTTAGTCCAGATCACGTAGTCCACACTTGCACACATACAGCAAAGAAGGAAGGTAGCAGAAGAGGGACACATATGGCTTAGAGGTTGGAAACATGATGGACTTGCCTGGGTTAACTCTTGATTTGATAATCTTTCTAAGCACGTGGAGCTAGCCCACACACCTTTCTCTTTAGGTGAAGGTGAGAAGGCAGATTACAAAGACCTACCCATCTCTCCTTACTCAGAATCACTGAGCACCTCTTCAGAACCAAGCACCGTTGAGTTAATTTTCCTGCATTATTTCAAGCACTGCCCAAAACAATCCTCTAAGGCCAAACCCATCAGCATGACTATTTTACAAATATAGGCATTAAGGCTTAGCAAAGTTAAGTTGCTTCAGGGGGTCAGGAAGCTAACAGCAAGCAGTGCTGGCAATCTTGACCAAGTCTGCCTGTGGCTGCTCTCTATGCACAAGGCTGTGTACTCTGCTTGGCAAAAGGCTGTCAGCTGGCCATGCTGCATATGAAACTCATTTTGAAATTTTCCAGTATTTCAATATTCAAGTATCTGGCCAATCTACTACTCTATTTCATCATTCAACAAATATGTTTATTAAGAGCTTCGTATTTGCCAATTACCATGTTAGACCTTGGGGAACGAAGACTAAGCAGGGAATAGAAGGGCCCTGTCCTTGCTGCAGCAAGTGCAGAGAGAAGACAGGACAGCTAAGTACAAAAGCAGTGTGTCTGTAATGCTTCATCCATACTAGACGATTCCAGGGACCATCAGGCACTGAACAGCAACCTGGTGTGCTCAAAAGTTATGGTTCCAAACATGTGCAAAATACTCTTTTCTTAGATACTAGAACAAGTATGATAAGTACTGTGATATCATAAAGGTAGTCTTTTTTTCTCACAGACAAAATGTAGCTGATAAGCATCAAACAGCCAGTGGGATCATAGTGGAAGGCGCCTGGATTTGACAGTTGAGAACTGACAGTGAACCCCTCCATTCCAGGCAATCATAAGAGAGATGATGTTTAGTATAAATATCAGATGTCATAATTCCCCTTCACCCCTGGCCAGCCTGTGTTCACTGCTTTACTAAGTGATGAATTGAATAAGGCAATTTTAAATGATCCTGGCTCGTGATCTACCAGTCCTATCATTAGCCATAGTGCTAATATTTTGGAAACTGATAAAAATCAATATTTTTACTACTATTCTCCTTATATCTATATGAGCCCTAATTTATAATATGAAAAATAACTTCCATTCTGCCTAAATATATCCCTATGAAATCATTCCTGGAAATTATAGAATGTCAACGTGTTAGCATCCAGGTTGTTTTAGCCTTCAAGGCTTTATACTCTTAAACAAAGGTGTTCATAGGAATTTTATTAATATTACTTAAGTTAAAAAAACCCTTCAGGCTATGTAGGTCACAGCAATGTAGATTGCTGGTTGTCCACCAATGGGTGCTAAGCGATATTTGGTGACATTGCAATATAGTGCTGTTGTTGACAAGAGAAGAGAAGCTAGAAATAGTGATCAGCAACCCACAGTGGCCAGGACACCATGCACAGCCCAAAATTACCTGTTCCAAAATGTCAGTGTGGTTGACTGCAAGTCACCCTAGCTTAGATGGTACAAGCTGATTTGATGGGGAGCCACTTTCCTAGGCTATGGGGAAATGTGTAGCATGACTCTTTCTGGATTTCCTCAGGTTTCGTATTTGAAAATGCATCCCTCTCCCCACTATTGACAAAGCCTTCTTCCTTCTGTTTAATTTATGCACACGTTTTTGCTGTCTGCTCTTCATCCTCCCTTCTTGCATCTCAGAGAACTAAGATAACTAGGTCTGCAGGGGTCCAGAATAAGCACTAAAATCATAGACACTTCTTCCAGATTTCCAAACTAAGACACATCTAAAGCTTGTTAGGCTCTATCCAGAGTTGGGGTGCTGTAATCAGCTTCATTCCCACAGATTCACAAGAGCCCACAAGATTCAGGGGCAGGATATTTGACTCTGTTTCTTCTCCTTCTAGTCTTGGCCACATAATCTCGATGAGCCCTGATTTGACCACCTTCAATGGGGATTATAGCAAACACGCCTTACAGAATAGTATGAGGATTTAAGGAGCTAGGATATATAAAGTGCCTGGCACACAATAGGCCCAAGATACAACTATTACTATTTAATTTTGCATGGAGTAATTTTGCAATATAGAATGGAAGTGACTTCTGTCTCCGTTGTAGAGAATAAACATTCTCTTGCTGTTTTCTCTGAATCTTCAGATTCTACTGGGAAGATCATTGGCTCTAGATCTCTCTGTGTACCTTGTGATCCCAAGACTTCCTATACATTCTGGTCCGACTCCAAGTCTTTCTCTGCTAAAGCAAGTTTGCCTGTGATGTTAATGTTATTGGACGCCAGCCATTTATACAAATGCACTACAAGCCAACAGCATCAAAAAATAATGTTCATTTCTTGGAATTCCAAGTTTTGTCTTTACATCCAACTCTAAGAGATTTTACTTCATGAGACTCTTGATTGGTTTGCTTAAACTTATTATAAACATTTGCACTCCAAGCAAATAAATAAAATTAACTAATAAATGCAACTCATGGAACTATATATTTTCTTCATGGAGTCATAGAAATTTTAGGGATTTCTTATAGTACCCAAGTGAAACAATCCATGTGAGTGTGTGGTCATAGTCAGTCAAACTATTGGGGGGTATTTTCCCTGAAAAATAACGAAATCAGCAAAGTAAAAATTACAGATTCAAACATCTTATTCTCGACTTTGGTATCAAAGTTGAGTAGTTTCAAAAGCATCACCCCCAAATTACTCTGCCTATTAACAAGTTAATCTCAAATACAGAATTGAATATTAGAAACAAGTAATTACAACAAAGGGCTTATTAATCAAGAACCTGAAGTAATAATATAGCAGACGAGCCATTTTTAAGCTGAATAAAAGACAAAGAATCAGCAAATTAGTTTTCCCTTTAAAACAAACAATAAAAGTCACAAACACAATGAATTACACCAATTCACAGAACATCAAAGACACAAAAGCTATTTACAAAGAAATTAAAAATAAGATTGGGGCTTTTCCTTACTTTTCAAGTTTGTAAATCAACTACATAGACCATTATTCTGCAAATAAACCCTTCCCATTGACTACAAGCTTAACAGTACAATGAGTTCCCTCTATTAATATGACTGGCTTCCCTAGTGGAAGTTTTCCAAATGCAGATGGTTGTTTTTGTCATCATGGCTGAAGCAAGCGTCTTGCCAGGCTTTACTAACTTGTCTTGCCACACATGGGTAACACGAGAATGTATTTGCACATCTTTTCTAATGCGAAAGCAGTGTACCCTTGGCACACCTGGTAAAGCCTGTGAGCTTTTAAAGCAGCATGAAATCTGTCAGATCATTATTTTATATTCGGTTTCCAGCTATTTCTCTGCCTGTCTGTCTGTCTGCCTGTCTGTCTGAGAGTATATGTTCTGTTTTGTCAGGGGAGTTGAAAATGGTTTGGTGGTCCCAACCTGCTGACCTAAAAAGGAGACTTGCGAAGAATATGACACATCATCTCTGTTATAAGAGCAATGAGTGCTCAGGGTTCATGGGTCAGCATGTACACAGCGAAGAACTACTAACGATATTTTGTTGTTGTTGTTTTTTATTGGGAGAAATGCACCACAGCCAGCCTCAATCATTTCGTGTTTAACCTTTAACTAGACATCAAAGTCTACCGAGTATTTGCATGACTTTCAGAGTCGCGAAGACAGGCATCATGAGTTTGGATTATGGCATTATTTCAAGAGTAGGAGGACAGCTGCGGGTATTTTTCCACAGATATCCAGAATCTGATTGTCACCTGATTGAGCATATCTAGTCAGTCAGCAGGTCCTAACTGACAGGAAATCTATGAAAGATCAAGAGAACTCAGACTCTTAGGTAAGAAGGAGCAGCCTAGGAGGATTGTGAGCTAGTAAGGAAGCCCTTGGCAGTAGGTGAAGGCTCTATCCTAAATATAGCACGCTGGTTGGCACTTCCGTTTTCCTCCCAACTAAGTTCTACCTAGACAGAACAGACATAGCAGCCATAGAAGTTAAATGTGCTGTCTTACAGACTCAGCCCCCATCTTCCTTTGCAATCTTACCTTCCCTCCACCACAAATCCCCACCCCATCCTTAGTATTGTCCCATGTCATTTCTGAATGCACCATGCTGTATCAGATAAGAAATTTGTACTTTTCCTCTTGGCATCATCAAAACCCTGCCTAACTTCCTTTTCTACTCCTGAGCAGACTCCTGGAGGCCACGGAGACAACTAAGTAGAGAGTAACGGTATGCAAGAGATACTAAGAGTCTGCGCTGAGAGGTACAGAAAGAGGCAGAAAAAAATTGAGCTGTTCTTACACTAACCACTTTAGGACCCACGCAGGTGAATATAGGACACTGGTGTATCTTTGAAAAGCTAGGGTGGTGTGAAAATGTAACAACAAAAGTCATGTATGACTTAAGCCTTTCTAATTTCCTCCCACTCACACTGTTTTTAGTCAGGAAATTGCAAATAAACAATTCTGACCAGAATAATTTCCATCTAAGTTCCCACCCCCAAAATGGTTCCCTAAATGAATGATAACATGGAACACTTGAGTTTTGCCGGCTTACTGCTGATTAAAAATCTTGTGAGGGCCAGTGAGATGCTTCAGCAAATAAAAAAGCATTTGTGGAATAAGCCTGATGTCCTAAGTTCAGTCCTCCTTGGAACCCATGGTGGAAGGAGAGAATTGACTCCTAAAAGTTATCCTCTGACCTTCACTTGTGCACAATGACACATATGTGCTCATCCTCATTCACAAACATCAGACACACATGAACACAATAATAATAATACATTTTTAATAATTAAATTCTGTAAGCCAAGGTAGGAAAACAAGGATCTAGAAAGCCAAGCATTTGCTCCCAATTGCATACCTATTCTCTGAAAGTGAGGTTGACATTCAAAGGTTTGTTCATTGTACGTTTTGCTGTACTATAGAATTAAGCTGAGTTGACCTATAATTAAAAATCAAAGTCATGCCACCCAGAGTATGTACTCTGCTTAACATTCATGATGATCACAAAGTGTTATCTCATAAATTACAATTATTTCTTGGGCCCTAGAAATCACTTTGGTAGATGGATGCCATTTATACACAGGATGCCATTTTTATTTTATATTTATTGTCCTATGTACAAATGGACTGGCTGTGAAGGACAAGATCGAGTATATACAAAAGACATACATTACACATGATACTATATAGCTTGCTTTAGTATCTACAATAATAGGTCATTTTCAAGCATATTGCATATAAAGTGAGCATTATAAACTTCATGCCCCACAGGTAAAGAACAGAAGCTTAAAATATGGTAAATGATTACCTCCAAGTTACCTTGGGTATATCGAGCATGCATCTCAGATGTGATAAAAGTCTATCAACACTTTCCACCGTGATTGCAAAGGTAAGTATTAAGACACCAAGCTCTTCTTTCTTCATAGTTAGATCAACAGAGGTAGTAGTTAGATACATTGGAAGCAGTAATTAACAACTATTTCTGAGAAATTAGGTTACTACTGACACTTGTAAATTTATTCACTTATTTGTTCATTCATGGAACAATACTTGAGGGAAAAAGTGTTTAATATGTCAAATTTTTACCCAGGTATAGGAGAAAGAGGCTGTGGCCAGCAGGAAAGCAGGATGCTTGGCTCTGGGTCTGTATGATAGCCTCTTAAAAGGGAAAGTGTTCTGGCTAGGGAAGTGCGCTCAAGTACAGTGGCTTCCCTGCAGGGAAGGAGGAAGTGGACTTGGCAAATATCTAAGGGGAATATTGGCTGGCAGAGGAAAGGGCATCTAAGAGGTCAGGCAGAGAAGTGTGCCTAGCTTTAGGAAGCTTAAATAAAATGGTTTTAGAATATTCTAAAGCAGCAAGGGCTAGCATGCCTGATGATAATGAGTGTATGTGAATTTGGAAAGAAAAAAAAAGTGGAAGACAGAAGGTAGAGTGTTTAGGGTTTTGAGAGCTGAGGGGCAAGTATCACCTGTATAAGAGCAAAACTCCCAACTATGCCACAGCAATTCTAACTTATATAGTCTCATGAATACTGTACCTTTACTAAACGATATGCATAAGGTTTGCTTTTATTTATAGCATTTTCTGAAGACATTGAGATTAGTACTTACTATTTAGTAATTTAACTGTATTGATTCTTGTTTGGAGTTACTCTCTCACTGCATGGCTTGGGTTTGTGATGTAACTTCCCAGCACCCCACTTTCCACATCTGCAGCCTGCAGATCATAGCAGAGCCAAAAAACCACCACTCTCATAAATTCAAACAGATGTATATACTAACAAATTAAATAATTGAAATTAAAATGAAAGCAATGTGTTTTTAATATTGGATTTATTAAGAAATTTGAGGTAACTAATATCTTTAAATCAGTAAATGTGATTTACTACGTTTTAGAAAAATGTTAAAAACATATAATTATCTACACATTTTCAGGAAAAGTAAATAACATCCATTAACTTAAAAATAATAGCTGATAGTGACTAGAGAAAGAAATTTTTTGACAAGATAAAGAGAATCTGCAATAAAACTCATTAATAACATTATGAATTAGATAATAATGTCTAAGACCATTGTATTAAGGCAGTGTTATACTGGAGATCTTAGAAAGTATATAAAATTTAAGTAACAAAAAGTATAAAATTTGGAAAGAAGCATGTAGTCATTTTTATAGGCATAAATGAGTACATAAAAAACTCCCCACATTCCATTTATATTTCGGTCTAAGGAATAACAGAATGACCAGTGTATTTGCAGGGTTTGAACATAATAACTGTATTGACTGCATTTCTCTTGCTGTGATACAATGCCATGATCAACGCAACTTACAGAGAGAAGGGTTTATGCGGGTGTCCAGCCCCAGAGGGTTAGTTAGTATGCATGATGGTGAAGTGACGGCACAGAGACAAGAGAAGGAAGCAGGGACTCACGTCTTGAACAAGTACAAAGCAGAGAAAGAAAAGCAGAAATCAGCAAGTCTTTACATTTTTAAAACCTGCCTACAATAACAGATTTCCTCAAAGGCTACGCCACCTAAGCTCACCAACTGAGGACCAAGCATTCAAATGCCCTCAACTACAGAGGGCATCTCATTCAAAACACCCCAGTACCAAAACAATTTAAATAAACAAAATATTTGATAAATAATTTGTAAATAGTTCACTTTTTATAGACTATGAAATACTACATTCCTAAGAACAATTAGCCAATAACACATGTATGTCTTCTAAACAAACAGTTTATTAAAATTGTATTGGGAGACATTGCAGAAAACTTAGATAAACAGGGGGACATACCACATTCATGGATCATAGAGTTCAGTATTAAAAAAATGTCAATTCTCAACAGATTGTCCTATAGATTTGATACACCCATGTAAAAATTTCAACAACTACAATTACTTTGTAGTAATTGGCAAAAGAATTCTAAAATATACAAAAAGGCTAAGTACCAAAAGACAGAGGACAATAATTTTGCTAGACATTTATTACTAGACTTCAGGAGTTGCTGTGGGATGTTCTGTATGACAAATATATTAATAAATAAAGCACTGATTGGCTGGTAGCCAGACAGGAAGTATAGACGGGACTAACAGAGAAGAGAATTGAGGGAACAGGAAGGTGAAAGGGAGGAGACTGCCTGGAGCCGCCACCAGGACAAGGAAGATGTAAAGTACCGGTAAGCCACGAGCCACGTGGCAAAGTAAAGACTAATAGAAATGGGCTAAATATAAGAGTAAGAGCTAGACAATGATAGACCTGAGCTAATGGCCAAGCAGTTTAAATGATGTAAGCGTCTATGTGTTTATTTTATAAATGGGTTCTGGGACTGGCGGGACTTGGGAGCTGGCAGGACTTGAGAGCTGGAGAGAAATTCTCCAGCAACAAGGAGTTATTGACATGTGGGAAACAAGTTCTATGCTACTCATGGTATATATAGTAGATTACCTATATACATAGTGGATACCAGTCAAAGCAGTGTGGCTAGGGAAAGGGTATTCTTTTTAATAGCAAGTGGAACCAAGTAAATATCAACAGGGGAAATGTATTATCTTAAGTCAGATATAGGAATCCATCCCGGATAGACTATAGATCTAAATTGAATACCAAATATTAATTATTTAAGACAATATGAAAAGAGAATATTGTCATGATTATGAAGTGCTATTTGGAAGGCACAGTAAAGCAATAGTTAGTTATATTTTTATTTACATTCTGAGCCAGGTCTGGGCACCAGGCACTGGAGCACCTCATGATGTTGCCACTGATCTACAAGCTCATTCAGTTGACATGAGACATCAAGTTGATCTTTAGCACATCTGTTTCTATCACATTTTCACTGTCAGTGTGAGAAGGGCATAAAGCAGGACTTAAATATGCATGGAAAATACAGTGAAAAGGGTTAAGTGAAAGCTTGTAGAATTGTGCTTACCAATCACCATAATAAACAGCAATCAACTATCATCATCTTTTTGGATTTTAAAAGACACGATAGGGTGATCCTGATCCTACTATGTCCACATTCAACACACTGATTTGGCCTTTGCAGAAGACATATGGGACTTGAAAAATGAATGCACATTACTGCAAATTTAATCGGGTGGTAAAATCAAATTGCAACTACTGGTCCAGATGGATCATTGCAAGAACAAGTCAACAGAACTGTTAGCATCCACAATTTGATATCCTCTCCCTTCCTCACCCCTTTCTTGTTACATATAAACTTCCTCTGGTATGAGCAGAAATGCAGCCATCTTTCCTGTCTCTAGTCCTGTGTCATAATTTAGCCCACTGGAAGCTCCATGGCATCAGCAGCATTGCATTGATAATCCATTACACTTATGATTAGACTTATGAACAGACAAGGTGAATACAAAGTAAGAATTATTGTAGAGATCCTAGATATATACATGAGAATAGAAAGGGGGAAAATGACATACTGAAATTCATGAAACTGCCAACTTACCATCTCAGTGAATCTTCTTTGGATAGAATGGTTTGAGACAGGACAGTTCTAATCAACTTTTTGAGTAGCCTAATGACTATTTTTGAGTGGGCAGAGGCAGATAAAATAATCTTCATTTTCCCTGTCTTGAAAATAGTTCTGATTCTTTTCTCTATTTGAGTCTTTAAATGTGAAATAACCAACATTTTCTTTCTACTTTCCCTTTGTCTACCAGCTAACATAGAGTATACCTATAGAAAGTATATTTAAGTATAAATTTTAAAATGGGAGACTAACTCATGTATGGGAGTAAGTAATATAAGCCCCAAATCCCAAATACATGAAAAATATTAATATTTTTAGGCATGGAATATAATATTGTACTATGATGCCTTTGCCTCTTTTCAAAGAAATGAGTTTAAAGGAATATGTACATATACATTCATAAACATGTGTATGCATATGTGGCACACACACATACATAAATACACACACACACACACACACACACACATATATATATATATATATATATATATATATATATATATATGTAGAGAGAGAGAGAGAGAAATCAATGCAATAAGGCCTGGATATTATGGCTTTGTGTTTAATCTGTATGTAATTTTTTTAGCATCAGTAAGAAAACAGATACTCTATAAGATATGGAGAGTGTTTCAAATCAGTTTATCTGCTTTCAACTTGATCTTTACTTTCACTAGGGCCTGGTCCAAGCACATGTATAACTCCGTGGCAAAAGAAAAGGAAAGGAAGGAAGGAAGGGCAGGAGGGAAAAAGGGAGGGAGGGAGGAGGAAGGGAAGAAAGATGGACTTTCCCATCATAACTAGAAGTGATAAACCTCAAAGGCATCTTTTGGCATTTCCTATCAGACTCGAGTTTTTTCTCAAGTGTCTTTTTTTTTGGGGGGGGGTTCAGTCTTCCTCCGTGTGTTATTGGTTCCTTTGAATATCTATGCGATAACAAATAGTGGTAAAAGAAGCCATTGACTGGAAGGAATTGGGTGGGTATATGGGATGATTTTGAGGGAGGAAAGGGAAGGGGGAAATGGTATAATTAAAGTACAATCTCGAGAGAGGTTGTGGACTCCTTTAATCCTAGCACTTGTGAGGGAGAGGCAGACAGATCTCTGTGAGTTCGAGACCAGCCTGGTCTACAGAGTGATTTCCAGGACAGCCAGGACTGTTACACAGTGAAACCCTATCATGAAAACCAAGCATGCGGGGTGTGGGGGTCATCAGGAAAGAAAAATAATCTCTCCCTTTTTCGTCCAGTTGACTTATAGTGATCTGAGGTTTTGTATTAGGCCCAGAGACAGCATCTTCTACCAGCTTCTAGGACCAATAAGTCAGTCTAGTCACTAATAAGTCCCTCATGTATATCATTCACATTAGTTTGGTGTCTCTGTTAAAAACCTCCACTGATAGAAATGTTTTTGTCATCATTGAGTGAGGCTGCATATATGTAAGTTTTGTGGTTCATCAACTCCAGGACAGAATATTTACCACCAACATAAATATGTGCACAATAATCCTTGAAACAGATAACCTCTGTGCTGTGGATTATGCTCATTGTTAATAAAAAACTAATTGGCTGGTAACAGGGCAAGAAGAGATTGAATGAGACAGCCTGGTGCAGAGAGAATGATGGGGAAGGAGGACTGGGGTCAGGAGAGTCTCGACCTCAATCCTCTCTCCTCCTGTAAAATGACCACTCTTCTTAATGACGACACTGGCTTCTTCTGTCTGTAACCTTTTCATTTTAGTCGCTAATTTTTATGGGGACATAATAGTGCCTTATAATGTTTATTAAAATTGTATTATGCATCCCTTGATTTTCATAGACTATGAGACAAATGTGACGAGTTCTTTTGTGAGAGAGTAGAATGCCAGGCTACAGTGCATGCATTTTAAGTGTACAATTTAGTACACTTTTATGAAGTAAATGCACCTCTATAAGTCTATTCTATAGAAAAAAGATGATCAGTTCCACGAAAGCACACTCTGCCACGTGACAGTACCTTTCATACAGAGAAAAGGTACCGCCACATGGCAGAGTGTGAAAAGGAATGTGAGTTTACTTAAAATGTAAGAGCTAGTTAGTAATAAGCCTGAGTTATTGGTCGAGCATTTATAATTTATATTAAGTTTCTGAGTGATTATTTGGGAGCAGGTGGTAGGGACAGAAAAACTCTGCCTACACCTCTGGTTCTTTATTCATCTTATATTCAAACTGCCAACAATCCAAATACCCACCATCAATAGAAAAGCAAAATGCATCATGATTGGGACACCTGTAAAGTTGCACATCAATGATCTACCTCAAACTTCTGCCTCATGCAAAGATATGGACAAAACTAGTAACACAACATTGAAAAAAGGGATTGCACATGAACTAATGTGCATTCCTGGGGAGTTCACTTTATGGGTATTCTTTAAATAATGAAGAAGTTCATGAGAAAAGCAGTTGCTTTAGGAAGGAGATAGCGAATGCAGCTGGTAACGAGGTGCTTTCGTGGAACTGATCATCTTTTTTTCTACAGAATAGACTTACAGAGGTGCATTTACTTCATAAAAGTGTACTAAATTGTACACTTAAAATGCATGCACTGTAGCCTGGCATTCTACTCTCTCACAAAAGAACTCGTCACATTTGTCTCATAGTCTATGAAAATCAAGGGATGCATAATACAATTTTAATAAACATTATAAGGCACTATTATGTTCCCATAAAAATTAGTGACTAAAATGAAAAGGTTACAGACAGAAGAAGCCAGTGTCATCATTAAGAAGAGTGGTCATTTTACAGGAGAAGAGAGGTTGATTGGCCCTGAAACCATAACACTAGAACCACAGTTTCTATTATTTTCGCAATATCATAACTTCACTTTCTAACTTGAAAACCGTTTAACAACAAACACAGATAGAGCAACTTGAGGTCATGCTCTCTCTCCCTTTCTTCTTCTCTGCTGGTTTCCTTTGTTCAGAGCTGCAGCTCTCTCACTTTACATTTCCCTCTCAGAGTCCCTGGGAATATTTTTGGCAATACTTACTGTTTGATTCATCCCATTAGTATGTAAATTATGCAGAAAGTCACCATCCCTGATTTTGTGCCCCCGCCCCCAGGATTTGGAAGAATGACTATCACACAGTAGGCACCAAATGAATATATATTAAGTAAAGTGATGAACAGTGTTTGAATATCCATGAATGGCACAAAAGAGTTGGCTTATGGACCAGCCATTGAAACTCAGGTGGCACCTATGATCTGACCTCTGACCCAGTTCCTGTATTATAGAACAGTAGTTTGACATGGTTTAGTTTAGTTCTGTGAAGTTCCATGGCAATTGCTTCAAGGTCACCAATTTCTGAAGACTTGACATTTCTCATATGGTTGTTCTTGCACTTTTCTTAATGAAATGGCAGCATCACAAATCCTTTCTAAAATGAAGTGGGAAATGAAGGTGAATAAATAAATAACTAATGAAGGGACCATAGTCCAACTAATTAGGATCACAAAATCAGAAACTTCATGTTAATAAGAAGTAAGTGTCATCTTGTTTTGCATTTATTCAGAATCTGGAAAATGGTGACAGGAAATCCTTGTGTCATAAAAAAATCTCTCTGATAATCAATGAGCCATAACTGCTATAAATAATTTAAATGCTATCACATAAAAAAAAAACAAAGATTTAACTGAGTTTTACCAGTAAGGTATGGGGCACTTAGCTGTCCCCACAGCAGATGGGTCCTGTCAGACCACATACACATTCTGATTGTAAGACAGACTCTCAGATGACAGAAACCAGAAGAATGCATGCAAATCAATGAGCCCAACACATCTTACTTAAAGCAAGTGCTTGACAATCGGTAGAGAGACAGTGTTTGTTGAAGCTTCCTTTTTCGGGGAAGCTTGAGTTTTAATTAGTCAAACATCACTATTTTCTAAAGAGATTTTTAAAATAAATAACTCTTTTAAAACATCTATTTAAAATGATTTTTATTCCACTGGTATTGGGGTTTAATCTCTGCCAAATTATGATTGTTGTTTTCATGATACAAAAGTTTAATGATATCCAATGGTGAGACAACCTTAGAAACATCTTTCTAGCAGGTCTGGTAGCTTAATTCCCAAGTAAGTGTACTTGCAATGGGTTTTGATTGCTGTGTTCTTGTAGCTGCAAGTGGCAGAATCATAAACACTGAGATGTCAGTGTCTCCAGAATGTCCTGACAGGAGGGTAGAACCTCATGTGGGATTAGGGTCTTAGAATACACCACAATGTGTTTGTTTATTCAAAGTGAGATTTTTTTTTAAAACTTAGCTTCTCCATCCATTTAGTGTTGCCTGTTGAGAGACGCTGATAAAGCTGCAGATGTGTGAACCAACCAGACTAGCAACAACACTAGCAACTACACCATGGCCACCAAATGTGGCTGGAGAAATTTCCGTTGAAAATATGGTCAACAGAATAAGTGATCTCCATGTAGTTCTTTCTCACCTAAAAATTGTTAGGTCTCAAACTCGGGACAATGGCTAACAGATGTACCTATTTAACATAGCAAAGTCAACCTGGCTTCAGGTTCTTTCAGCGTCCCTCAATTCCTACTTGTTACAGGGTATGGCTGGCATATGCTGCCCTCTACTCTGAACTCTCCGGCCCAGGGACTGAAGAGCCATTTCCCTGAATCCTTTCCCTATATAATCCAGCCATTTTGGCTACACAGGACCCTTTTACCCTTTATGCTCCTGGCCTCTTGGTCTCCTAGTCTCCTGGCTCTCCCCTCTCTCCTCCCACTTCTCCTCACATGGCCCCACTCAAGATCATGTTTGCTCTGGGCTCTCTCAGATGTCTCTGCCTCTAGCTATGCTCTCCCTCATATCTATAGTAAACCATCTCCTCCACCATACCTAGGAGCAGTCATGTCTTACTTATTTGTTTCTTTTTTTTTTCATTAAAAAAAACCCTCTTTCTCATGCATTCCTTAATACTTCCTTAATGTGTAAAAGTAA
>CABHPH010146856.1:0-11569 GCA_902168325.1 Peromyscus nudipes | reverse complement strand
AACAACACAGTAGAGAAGGCAAGAAGACTGTAAGAGTCAAATGTTGGGGAGAACCTTTGCAAAACAGTGCATTCTGTACAAGACAGGGCCAGTGCATCTGTGAACTCACTGCATCTGTGATTACCTGCACAAGACTGGGCCCACCAACATTTCCTCATGGAAGGTAGAAGAGATCAGGTCCCACCCCTCTCCAAGGAATTATGGACAATTAATAGTAGGCAGAGGGATGAGTGTCATTTTCTCCACAGGCGTAACTACTGAAAAGTTGCCTATGCCCAAGTAATAACCCCCACTTATGCCCATGCAGGCAATCCTATTTAGTGGATGTGGTGGTTGAAGAACCGTCCCCATAGACTCATATGTTTGCATGCTTAGTCAACAGGAAGTGACACTATTTAAAAGGATGAGTAGGTGTGACCTTGTTGGAGGAAGTGTGTCACTGGGGTTGGGCTTCGAGGGTTCAAAAGCCCAAGGTGAGTCCCAGTGCATCTCTTTTCCTGCTGCCTGTGGATCTGGATGTAGAACTCTCAGCTACTACTTCAGCACCATGTGTACCTTCATGCCACCATGTTCCCTGCCATGATAACTGTAAGCAAGCCCCCATTAAATGCTTTCTTTATATATAATAGTTGATGTGGTCATGGTGTCTCTTCACACCAATATAATACTGACTAAGATAGTGGGGCACACACACACACACACACACACACACACACACACACACTATTTAGAAAAATCTAAAACCTGAGAGGTTCAGCATTCTATTTAGTAGAAGAATTTACTTATGGAATTGCACAAGAACTTCACAGGACTTTCAAAACTATATTTTTTTCAAGCCTTAAATACTTGAGTTCATCTTGTGAAGAAACATTTGCTTTTAAAACAGGCTGCAGGTTTGAGTAATGCACTTTGCTTTGATCTCATTTTCTGCCTGGGGAAGAGCATTTCTAATTTATCACTCAATGTGTAAAATGTTGTCGTTACTCCAGAGTTAGAGGAGGAGAAAAATAACTGAGAATAGCCATGAATGTGTCAGCACACCGAGGGACTGGGAAGAAGAGAGGGGACGATTCTGGACAAGAGGTGAATCTGGACTCACGGTTCATATTTTATGCTTAAAGTAGCCTTTGGAGATTATGAAGTTATTTACACAGCTTAACTTTGGAAGAACAACATTAAATCAAGGAAGCAGTGTTAACTAGCTCTGTCTAGTACAAAGAAATGTTTTGGAGTCATATATAATTCACACAAAAAATAGTAATAGCTAGAATCGACACAGCCTTTCTTTCAGAATGTCCAAGGTCCTACTGTGTGCAAGTTATAGAATCACTCTTGTCAATAAGACAAGTCATTCCTGTCTCCCAGTAGAAACTGCAAAAATCAATATGTCACATTTCACTCCCAGAGGAAGCCGTGCTGAGGGACTATTGGTCAATGGCAGCTACAGTAGAAACTACCCCCATTATGTGCTGTTTCTCCTTTGTTACCTTCAACTCTCCTGGCCTAAAGAGGACTCAGGGGGTAAAGTGCTTGCTATGAAAATATGGACTCACGTTTGGATCCTTAGCACCCATGTAAAAAGTCAAGTGTGGCGATGGGTGGTTGTATAATCCCAGAGCTGGCAGTCAGAGACAAAGGGGTCATGGGAGAGTCACTGGCCAGTCAGTAGCCAACCCATTAACTTTAGGTTCAGTGAGCTGTCCTATCCAAAAAAGAAGGTGAAGAAATTGAGCAAGACACTCACTGTTGACCTCTGGCTTCCATACAAGCACATATGGGTGTGCACATGTATAAACATTCATACTACACAAATACAGCAAAGAAAAGACTGGATCAGTTGGTCCCAGGTGGTCTCTGGTTATATGCTTGCTTATAATAACAAAGGTTAGTAAACATATAGTCAGGTTTCTTAATGTGCCAAGGGTGTCTGATATTGGCTACCTTTCTATGGCCTCTGTAGTAGTTGTTCTTGATGCCTGGAATATTCTTCTAGATCTTTATAGGCTTCAGTTTTCACTAAAGTCTTATATAATAGTTCAATTTCACCTTTCTAAAAAGCTATTTTCATCTGAAGTATCCACCTAATCTCATTCTATCACACTATCCTTTAAAAACTCTCTGCATAACACCTATTATCTCCTTCTTGTTAAAACACATTCTTGACATTGTCTGTCCTTTTAGCCAAAGTTTGATGGAGGATAGAACCTTCTCTGTGCATCCTTGGTATCTAGACTTTTCTGGGATATACATATTTGTTAAATAAGTCAGAAGCTTAGGATTCAAAGGAAGGATAAAATGTAAATTGAATCCTTCTTTCACTGGGCTACTTGTAGTTTAGTAAGGACAATAGACATTGATCAAAGAGTTTTTTAAATTAATGCTATGTTTGATAATGGAAGTATGGACTTTGAGTAGTTCTACAAAGATGTGAGGAAGAGGCAATGACTTATAAAATTTAGGCCACCCTAGGATCCATGATAATGGGTAAGAGCTTGGGACAAAATCTAAAGGAAAAAGCAAATGGGATACGGATATTGCTGAAGACTCAGGTGTTGTGTATCCCGAGGCTCAGTTCCTAGTGGCAGTCTTCTCATTCAAGAAAAAAAATCTCAGTACACCCGTGTTGCAGAGGAAAAATGGAAGGATGATTTTGAGATGAGTCTAGGTAGGTGGACATCTTACCATATGGAATTTAAGGCAAGTTTTTGTGTATAATACTAAATATTTGTACTTTTAGCTTATGTTTGATGGCAAGTTTCTGATGAGTTTTAAGCAGCAGTGGATTGATGTGATCAGATTTTCACTCTGATAAAGACCATTTCATATCAGAGAGTGGATAAATAGTGATTTAAATGGAAACATAATGGCCATATTTGAAATTGTAGAAGTGAGTAGTTTGGATTAGGACCCTAGCAGTGGTTCTCAACCTCTGGGTCATGATGCCTTTGGGGGTTGCATATCAGATATTTACATTACAATTCATAACAGTAGCAAAATTATAGTTATGAAGTAGTAACAAAACAATTTTATGGTTCAGGGTCACCATAACATGAACTGAATTCAAGTGTCACGCTATTAGAAAGGTTGAGAACCGCTGCTCTAGAGGAAATGAAATGCAGTGAAGAGATTCAGGAGACACCTTGGACATTCAATCTACAAACTGTGGTTTTAGAGCATGTATCAGGAAAGATTATATTAAGGATGATCCCTAGATGTCAGCTTGCTTAGCAGAAGGGAGATTTTAATATCATTGATAATGATCACACTTGAAGAAAGCTGGGTATGGAGTGGGATGTGGGGCTAGATATAATTAGGTCAGCTTGGCAATTTGTCATGCTTGATGTGCCTTTGAGAAAGTCCCAAGCAGACACATTTGGTAGACAATTATATGTGCCTAACTCCAAAGGAAAGTTTATACCAGAGATACCAATAAATTTCTGACTAATGTTTCAACAGGTCAGAACTGATGCCATCAATGTGAACATAATTGTGCGGCTCCAGATACTGAGAGAGAATAAGTGCCCAGAAAGAGACTTGGGGAAATTATTTCATTCAATTTCATTGAATCGTTGCATAGAGAAACATATTCATGTCATACAAAAGAGAGAAAAATCATAGGAAAACAGTAGGACCCAGCCATACAAAATCTTGCCATGATGGAAAGAGGTGAGGCATCTGTTTCCTCTCCTCTTATATAAACTTCCAATACTCCCTATTATATCCAGACTAAGTAACAGAGTTTGCTTATGGCAAGCTTTAAAGAAAGAATTTCAAACCAGTGAATAAATATTGAGCAACAGGTAGGGACTCTGCATGAAAGGCATAAGTTACTAAGGGAAAATGGAAGAACTTATAACTAAAGGCACATGGAAAAAAGTGAGAATACCCCATTTACAACCATTGTGGTATTTGTAGTCCATTGCTAGGATTAGACATAAATACAAGTCTTGAAGAAACCATCACCTCTCTTCCTTCTAGGCTTCTGTGCATATGATGGTTAGTTCGAACAAGGACAAGCTGGAAAGAGATGACTAGATAGTGTGTCAGCTGAGGAAAGCTCATGGAAGGAACAGTGTGCAGGCATGCTTAGCTGCTACTTCATGGGGTCACCTGATTTTGATCTGTAGGGACCACTATAGCCATTCCACTCCTGCACAGCTATTTCAGGGTGTGGGCTTCAGAATTTACTATGAAATGTTGGCTAAACTTTCTCATTCTTGTTATTCCAGCAAAGACTTAAATTCCATATGGTAAGATGCCCAAATTTCATTGACTTAGCTCAGTGTTAGCATTTCTGTGCAGATGTTTGGTGGGAGGCTGTTTGAGTCAGGGTTTTCTGAAGGAACTCAACAAATAGAAAGAATATACATTATAAAATGGGATTAGATGGATGTCTTAGTTAGGGTTTCTATTGCTGTTAAGAGACACCATGACCACATGACCACAGCAACTCTTATAAGGAAAATATTTAATTGAGGTGGTGGCCTACAGTTCAGAGATTCAGTCCATTATCATAATGGCAAGGAATATGGCAGTGTGCAGGCAGACATGGTGCTGGTTACATCTTGATCAGAAGACAATAGGAGGTCAATTACGACACTGAGAGTAGCTTGAGCATAGGAGACCTCAAAGCCCACCCCCACAGTGACACACTTCCTCCAACAAGGCCACACCTACTCCAACAAAGCCACACTTTCTACTAGTGCCACTTCCTTTGGGGGCCATTTTCTTTCAAACCACCATGATGGACTTATACAATATGGACTGGGTAGTCCAACAGTGGCTGTCTACATGCAGGGGAGGCTTCAAATCCTGTAGATTCTCAGTCCATGAGGCTGGATGACTGAGCAATCCTACTCTGAAAGCCTGGAGAATTCTTGGAGAGCTGATGGTCTTTGGTCCATGGTGAAAGGCAGAAACAGATGGGTTCTGACAGAAGCAAGGATGGAAAGAGAAAGAGGACAGAAGCATTCCCTAGCAAGGCGAGGGCAGGCAGGCAAAGAAGCAGTTTCTCCCTCGGAATTCTTTTAATCTCTGACCTGAAGCTGGCAGGTGCTGCCTACTCTCAGGGCGGATCACCTCCCCTCAGTTATTCTCTCCTGGAATGGCACCACAGACCCATTCATAAGCATGTCTTTTAGTTGACTCCATATCCAACCAAGTTGATACAAGATTACCATTGCAATGGCCCTATGAACTCAGAGTCCCTCTATGTCTCCACTGACCTTTGGAGGTAGGGGACCTCTGCTGAATCCTCTGCTTCCAGCTTAGCCTATTGGAACAAAAGAGAAAAGGCAGCCTTAAGAGGGACTGGGAAGGGCATGGTTCTAGGTCGGAAGTAGGGTTCTCTCCATCTATTTTCTCTACTGGTTAGAACACCCTTGCTGCTGAAGAGAAGGGTTGGCATCCGCAGGAGATCTTTTAAGTATTCTACTACTTTTAGGGCCTGATTTGGCTCTGGTGTCTTCCATTGCAGAACATCATCTTAAGTGTTTTTCTTTGGTTTTGTCTGCCCCTTTCCTCCACTACTGTCTGTCATCAGGAGAAAGGAAAACATGATTTGGAATAATTTCCCAGGATTATCCCATGATTATTGTCCACACAAGGAGATCCCAAGAGCTGGAGAGGTAGCTCAGCAATTAAGAGTACTTGTTCTTCCAGAGGACTCAGGTTCAACTCTCAAGCATTCTCATGGCAACTCAACCATATGTAACTTTAGTTCCAAGTGATCTGATGCCCTCTTCTGGCCTCTGCATGCACCAGGCACAGGCACATACATACATGCAAGCAAAATACACACACACACACACACACACACACACACACACACACACACACACCACACAAATCTGAAATATAAAAGCCAGGAAGATAGTTCAGTTGGTAAAATGCTTATTGAGTTAAGCATGGGGACCTGAATATGATCTCCTCAAACCTGCATAAAAATGCTGGACAAGGTGGTGTGTGCTTGCAATCCCAGTTCTGCTGAGGGATAGACAGGTGGATCCCTGGGCTTCTCTGGCCACCCAGCCTAGATGAAGTTCCAGGCCACTGAGAGATCTTGTCTGAAAAAACAAACAAACAAAAACAGGTGAATAATACACTGAGGATGATCTCTTGCCTCCACATGGATGCACACACATGTGCATGTACACACACACACACACACACACACACACACACACACACACACACCCCAACTTCTTCTGGTCATCTCCAAAAACTACTCTTCCCTGACTGGACCTTTCAGTTTTTCTTTAGTAATTATTTTTTATGGGGTTGTATCACAACAGTGACTTAGGAAACAGATTTATGATTTAACTTTCATCTAACACAGCGATTCTCATGCTTGGTAGCACATTAAAATCAGCTGGTTGCTGGCCCCATAGCCAGGTATTGTGATGCTCCAAGTCTGGGATGTGGCTGACAATCTGTGCTTCTGATAAATTCTCCAGCAGTTCTGGTGACTGACAGGGGGCAATATTCTGAAAACGGCTGCTTTAAAATAACCTGCTTTTAATTTCCTTTTTCAGAGGACAACTTGCTTTCCTACATCTAAAATCTTATTTATATGGGAAGGTAATACAATGGAAAACATATTTCAATCCATCCCCTTCCCCCCAAAAATAAAACAGCCTTTAGACATTGAAAAGAGAACTCTTAATACTTAACTTTGAGGGAAGAATGTTCTTGCTAGTGGTTTGAAACTTGTCAAGTCATTCGGCCTCTCAAATTTTTCCATTTCTTTATTTACGGAATGATAATAAAATCTACTTTTACTGGAACAAGAGATTTGATTCCAGGCTAATCTTGAGCAAAACAGCTAGGAAATTTGCTTGTTTCAATAGAAAAGGAGATTTTCATGGCATCAGAGAATTGCCTGGGGACTGTACACCTCAAGGGAAAGTATTATATTGCCCCCACAGAGGAGGGAGGCAGCCTTGTTCTGTGCACACTCAGCCTTTGAGCTGAGTTTCACAACAGTGTACCAGTCGTCACTCTGAATGGCCAGCAAAGCATCCTGATGGTTCGCAACACAGCTTAGAGACAGACTCATCTGTGCAGCTTGGAAAAGGATGCCCATGATTTGGCCTCATACACTCTTAGCTGGTGCCTGAGCATTTTCCAGGCTCACCTGAGAATCTTCCTGTGGGCGATAGACTCCGGCTCCTTGCAGCAGCTGCTTCCTGGCGAAAGAAGCGAGTGCTGTGAGGTGACTCCTGGCTTATGGATGATAGGGACATTCTCTATGCCTCCAAGTTTGATTGCATTGGGGATATTAAATTCCCATGCAGTGAGCACTCTATCACAGGACAAATGAGAGTGTCAGAGCCGGCTTTTTAAGGCCCCGTGTTATTATGTGCAATGATAAACTGCTTCCAAGTGATTAAAGTGCCGCCACAGGCCTCGGCCCTCCCTCCTTTCACTTTTCAGGTGATGCCATCTATCTTTGCAAGTTTTCCCCTCTCACCCAAAGAGAAAACTCACAAGAGTTGAATCACTGTAGAGCCGAGGTGAATCACTGTAGAGCACCTCAGACGCTTGAGAAGTGGGTTGACCAGGACACTTTATGATTGATCCGGTCCTGCGGCACCCGGATCAAATCTGGACAGCTGTAAGTCATCTTGGGTGTGGCCACCTGCTTGAAGGTTTCATTTCCGCCTTCATCACTAGGAAAAAGCAAGCAGAACTTTCATTTTGAGAAGGAGGTGAGACAGGCTGGTTCCGAACCTCAGTTTTCTCTGCGTATTTCCCGTGACTGATAGTTGTTTCAACACAAGGATGGGCCAGATGACAAGGCAGTTTGAGAGAATTGCCCAGATTCGCTCCCCAAACTAATCATGTTTGTAGTTCTAAGAAAGTCAGGTTATCAAAATACTCGGCATTCAAGACATTTGTCCTGAATAATATTTCCCTCGGAAGAACCTTCACTTGGTTCACGTATCAGCTCCAAATGGCTTCTGATGGTTCTAGGAAGAGGAGATTTTAAAACACAGATCATGAAGGTGCTGCGGACACCATGACGTCACGTTTGTTATTTTTCTCTGAACATCCCGTCAAGGAATGGAGCTGACTTTGTGACAGGCCGTTGTGTTGATAATTTGCATTGGAGAGGAGGGCTAGTTCCCACCAGACGCTGAAGTCAATGTTCGTGAATACTTTGTTTCACCTTAAAACTTGTTTTCTGGGATTAAAGGCGTGCGCCACCATCGCCCAGCACTCGGGAGGCAGAGGCAGGCGGATCATTGTGAGTTCGAGGCCAGCCTGGTCTACAGAGCGAGATCCAGGAAAGGCGCAAAGCGCAAAGCTACACAGAGAAACCTTGTCTCGAAAAAGAAAACAAAAACAAAAACAAAAACAAAACAAACCTTGTTTTCCGGGTGCCTCTTGGCTCCGCTTTTCTGAAAATCCAGGTTGATTCAGGTGATACCTTCTGGAAATACGGAGTCAGCATCCCTACGGAGTGTTGGTGCTTCCAGGAAAAGAAAGACTGGACAGGATTCCAGCTCCGGTCTCTGTGGCTAGCAGCCAGCTAGGGGAATTCTCAGTGAGTGAGACCAGACTTTGGATACAGAACTGGGCTCAGGCTCTGGCCAAGGCTGAGGCTGACCTGTCAGCAGGTGCATTTTCCTTAAGGTCTTAACATTTGTGGAGCTGGGTTCACACATGTGAGTGTCCTAACCTATACAGTGTCTTAGGAACCTGGGGTACAAATGCTATGCTGTGTTGACTAGAAACTCAATAGAGAGCCTTGTGCTTACAGCTTTGCTTTTCACTCAGCCACAGCTGGAGAAGGAAAAACAAAATAACAAAATTTGAATGAGAGGTGAAAACTGAGAAGTGAGAAGGAGCTGCTCTTTTCTTTTTTAAAAAGGTACACATGACATGACAAACAAGTCCTAATTACGTTTTATTCTTGGGGAATTATTTTGTTCCTTGTTTTAGATCAGATACGGAGATGGGATTTATATGTTATCATATTGTGTAATTGAATACAGTTTCCAGAACAGGATGTGGCATGGCGCAATATTGCAACATTTTCTCTGTCTCTGGAGTTCTAAAGTAAAGAGGCTCACACCCATGTCCTCTGGCAGGACATCTATTGCCATGGATCCTGTCAATAGGAAGCCAAGAATTTGGGTCAAAGCATTTTGCCTACAGTTTACGATTGCTGGCAAAGAAAAGTCTGCCAGGGAAGTGCAGCCTTTTATTACTCCGGTTTCTCTCTTTGGGGGTTAGCACCTACTCAAATCAGCCCATTGTGAATTCTCACACTTCTCCAGTAGGTGCGCCTCTGGAGCTGCTTTAGTTACCAACAAAAAATAAGAATGATAGTTCTCTGTAATTAGCTTTCTAGAGAGAAGGATAACAGCTATTAAATCCAAGCTATGCTAATGTGGATCCTTAATCTAATGAATTCGCCTTTCTACAACTTCACTGAAGTCCTGCTCTTATGGCTGCTGGTCATTGATTAACAACGTTGTTGGATGTTGTTTTGATTCCCACTGTTGTGCATACATCATGCTACGCTTGTAAGAGTTATTAAAATACTAAAATTATTATAGAATTGTTAAAGTCAGCGTCTCCTTCCACGCCAATGCTTGCACCATCATTACAACAGCTCCCCCAAGTGGTAGAACCCACCTCAGGAGAATGAGGAAAGCAAGTCCCACATCTGTAAGGCAGGAGTGATGCCTGAAAGAGATGAATCTATGGGGCTGAAGTTAGCACTCCATTTGCACAGTGCATGGAGAGCATCCTTGAAGCTCTCCCATCCCCAGCACCACATAAACTCCATGTAATGGCCAGTTTTAATGTCATCTTGCAACAAATTATAATCGTCTGAGTTGGGAGCCTCAGCTGAAGAATTGTCCTGGTTGCCTTAATTGATATGAGAAGACCCACCGAGTGTTGGTGGCACTTCTTGGTAGCATCCCACAATCAAAAAAAAAAAAAAACCAAAAAACAAACAAACAAACAAAAGAAACACACACACACACACAGAATGAAGATTACTCGACTTTTGCCCACATGGCTTTCCCTCTTGCCTGCTTGGCCTCTCTTCTTGTTGCCAAGCTGAGTTAACCAGTTGCTACTGTGACTGATTCCTTCACTGATGTAAGAACCAGGCTTCCATCATTGTCTAAGAACCAAAGCCTCATCAGGAACCTTCCAGGAATTTTGGTATCAGATTAGAACTGCTGAGGCACACAGCCTTAAGGATTGAGCAATTATTGGGTCCTTAACCTTTCAAATATGAGGCAATTATAGTTACTATTCCTTTGTTGGCTGATTTAATAAATTCTTCTAATACACATATGTATCCTTTTTATGTTCCTCCAGAGAAGCATGACTAATACTCCAGGCCTGGTGGCACACATCTGCTATCTGAGCATTTAAGCAGGAGATCCAGTTCAAGGTCATTCTGGTCTATACAGTGAATTTGAGGCTAGCCTGTGTTACATGAGAACCTGCCTAAAAGAAGTGGTTTATTAAAGGCTAAGGAAAGCTCTAGTTAAGAGATAATCTAAATATAGAAACTAAAGTTGATATATAATATTGTGAGTGTTTTGTGTGGGCTAAAGTGAGGTTTTTTTATTCCTTGAGAATTTTATCCATGTGTAGAATATTTTGATAAAAATCCACCTACCCTGTTCTCTCCCCTCTAGGACTCCCCTATGCCTCCCACCACTTTTCCTTCCCAACTTCACATGATGTTTAAAAGCTCATTGAGGATTTAGAGCGAGTAACTACATGGAAGAGAACAAGTGATGTTTGTTTTTCTTGGTCTGGCTTGCCTTATTCAATAGTGAACCTAGAGAAGATCATATTGAATATGAATAGATAAAATTCATTCTCCTTTACAGATTAATAGTATTCCATCATGTATATGTACCACATTTTCATTATCTATTCATGTGCTAAATGATAACTTAGGTTGTTCCCATTTCTTGGCTATTGTTAATCAGGCAGCGGTGAACACTGCTGAGCAAGCATCTGTGAAGTGGGATGTTGAGTTCTTTGGACATATGTCAAGGATGGGGCATATGTCAAGGCATATGTCATAGCTGGATCATATGGTAGATGTACTTCTAGTTTTTTTTTTGAGGATTCTCTCTAATTTTCAGAGTGGCTGCATCAGTTTGCATTTCTACCAACAGTGAAGGAGGGTTCCTCTTTCTCTACAGCCTCACCAGCATTTGTTATCAGTTATTTTATTGATATTAGTCATTTTGACTAGGGTCAGATTAAATCTCAAAGTTGTTTTAATTTACATTTCCATAATTGTTAAAAATGATGAACAGGTTTTGTGGCATTTATTAGTCATTTTTCTGTTTCTTCTGTTAAGAACTCTCTGTTCCGATCTACAGCCATGCTTTAGCCATTGGGACTGTTGTTTCCTTGACTCTTTGATTTTTGAGTTCTTGGAATATTCTGGATATTAATACTTCATTAGATGTATAGCTAAGATTCTCTCCCATGCTTTGAGTTTCATCTTCATTTGATTGTTTCCTTAGCTGGTCAGACACTTTTTAGTTTTATGAAGTTCCAATTGCCAATCGATGGC
>CABHPH010146855.1:9661-27461 GCA_902168325.1 Peromyscus nudipes | reverse complement strand
ATTTTAGGAATGCTCTATTCAATAAAACAAATGTTATATTGTTGAGTCATTAATTTCCTCTTCCTTTATTTTTATTTATTCTTCTCTCATAAATATATCCAGACCCTAGCCTTCCCTCCCTCTACTCCTCCCCCAGATCTACTACTGTTCTATTTTATTTCAGAAAAGCACAGACCTCCTAGGATATTAACCAAACAAAGCTGCACTACCACTGGGCACAAACCCTCATAACAAGACTGGGAGAGGCAACCAGTAGGAGGAAAAGGGTCCCAAGAGCAGGCATAAGAGTTAGAGATTTCTTTGTCAAAAATTATATGTTCATAGGTGTGCGGATTAATGTCAGGGTCTTCAATTCGATTCCACTGGTCCACATGTCAGTTTTTATGCCAGTACCAACCTGTTTTTATTACTGTAGCTCTATAGTAGAGCTTGAGGTCAGGGATTGTGATACCCCCAGAGGTTGTTTTATTGTACAGGATTCTTTTACCTATCCTGGATTTTTTGTTTTTCCATATGAAGTTGAGTATTGTTCTTTCAAGGTCTGTGAAGAATTGTGTTGGTAATTTGATGGGGATTGCATTGAATCTGTAGATTGCTTTTGGTAAGATTGCCATTTTTACTATGTTAATCCTGCCTATCCGTGAGCATGGGCGATCTTTCCATTTTCTGACATCTTCTTCAATTTCTTTTTTCAAGGACTTAAAGTTCTTGTCATACAGGTCCTTCACTTGCTTAGTTAGAGTTACCCCAAGGAATTTTGTATCATTTGTGGCTATTGTAAAGGGTGATATATCTCTGATATCCTTCTCAGCCTGTTTGTCAATTGTATATAGGAGGGCTACTGATTTTTTTGAGTTAATCTTGTATCCTGCTACTTTGCTGAAGGTGTTTATAAACTGTATGAGTTCCTTGGTTGAATTTTTGGGGTCACTCATGTATACTATCATGAAAGCTTGACTTCTTCCTTTCCAATTTGTATCCCCTTGTCTTATTGCTCTGGCTAGAACTTCAAGTACTATGCTCGGTCATACCACAAGGGCACATGCTCAGCTATGTTCATAGCAGCATTGTTTGTAATAATCAGAGCCTGGAAACAACCTAGATGCCCTTCAGCTGAAGAATGGATAAACAAAATGTGGTACATATACACAATGGAGTACTACTCAGCAGAGAAAAACAATGACATCATGATGTTTGTAGACAAATGGATGGATCTAGAAAAAATCATCCTGAGTGAGGTAACCCAGACTCAGAAAGACAAACATGGTATGTACTCACTCATAGGCATATACTAGATGTAAAACAAAGGATGACTAGACTGCTACTCACAACTCCAGGGAAGCTACCTAGTGACAAGGACCCTACGAAAGACACAGGGATCACCCAATGACAGAGAAATGGATGAGATCTACATGAGAAAACTGGACGTGAGAGGGGGTAATGAAGGCCAAGGGTCGAGGGAAAGAGAGTTTAGGGGAGCGGGAGATGCCAGCTGGATCAAGAACAGAGAGGGAAAACAAGGAAAAAGAGACCATGATAAATGAAGACCCCATGGGAATAGGAAGAAGCAAAGTGCTAGAGAGGTCACCAGAAATCCACAAAAATACATCCACGATAGACTACTACAGGGCAATGGTTGAGAGAAAGCCTGAACTGACCTACTCTGGTGATAGGATGCCCAAACACCCTAACTGTCATGCTAGTACTCTCATCCAATGAGTGATGGAAGTGGATGCAGAGACCCACGGCCAGGTCCCAGGTGGAGCTCCAGGAGTCCAATTGGCGAGAGAGAGGAGGGATTATATGAGCGAGAGATGTTGAGACCATGATTGGAAAAAGCACAGGGACAAATAGCCAAACTAGTGGAAACACATGAACTATGAACAAATAGCTGAGAAGCCCCCAACTGGATCAGGCCCTCTGGATAAGTGAGACAGTTGATTAGCTTGGACTGTTTGGGTGGCCCCCAGGCAATGGGACTGGCCTGTCCTTAGTGCATGAGCTGGCTTTTTGGAGCCTGGGTCCTACGCTGGGACACCTCAGCCTGGGTGAAGGGAGGAGGGGACTGTACCTGCCTGGACAGAATCTACCAGGCTGAGCTGAATCCCCAGGGGAGTCCTTACCCTAGAGGATATGGGAATGGGAGGGTGGATTGGGGGAAGGATGGGGGGTGCGGCAGGAGGGAGGACAAAGGACTCTGTGGCTGATATGTAAAATTAAATTAATTATAAAATTAAAAAATAATAGTAAAAAGAGAACAAAAAAAAAGAGTCAGAGACACCCCCACTACCATTGTTAAGAGTCCCACAATAACCCCAGGAGTCATCAATTTATGGGAAAGTGTTGAAATCACCTATCTTGGAGCAATATCTGTCCTAGAAGTTTTCAAAAATCTTACTGGCAGGAAAATGTAATTTTCTAGAACACAAACTCATGAAGCAAAGACTTGGTTGAGGTCAAACTAAAGTAACACTCTGAAATCTAGATAGTTTGAAGAGATGTTTTAAGTTGCATGTTTCTGCTAGCAACTTCATCACACTGGGCCTGAAGTCTTTTTCCAGGAAATTTCATCAGACCTCCATGAAAAGTACTGTTGGACTGTCCTTTGCAAATTAACATGGAGTAGTAGATGGAGGTCATACTATTCAACGTGGAGTTGAAATCACTGTGTTCTTGGTTTAGAGTACCTGACCATTGGGTTACAAATATTTAGGACATTAATAATGAATACAGAAAGTCAAGGAGGATGCTTTGCAATGCAACAGTTCTTTGTTTTGTTTTGTTTTCAAACTACCTGTTAATGATTTTGTAAGCAGATGTGTTTTCCTTAGGATTCCCCCCATAGTACTACTACCATATACTTTAGCACTGATAACTAGGAGTGTATTTAAGAAAATCACTCTTCTCTACCTTTACCTCTCACTGTGTACCATATGCATTTGTTCTCTTCCTTTCCCAATTCCCATATTGCAACCATTAATAATTAAGTCATCCAAATATTACTGTCTTAGTGAAGATGTCAATGAATTCCAACTTCACTTAGAAGTTGATTCTCAC
Organism: Peromyscus nudipes; assembly: GCA_902168325.1. Classification (NCBI taxonomy): domain Eukaryota; kingdom Metazoa; phylum Chordata; class Mammalia; order Rodentia; family Cricetidae; genus Peromyscus; species Peromyscus nudipes. The sequence goes on along the minus strand of CABHPH010146855.1, from coordinate 24,404 downwards.
ATTTTTGAGCCCTCTTAATGCTTCATTCTGCTTCCATAGACGTCTTAATACTTCCTGCTTCTTTCTTAATATTGGAACGTGTATAATCCTTCTTCAGGACTTCGAGATTTTTTCAGTGTACAGTACTTCTTTAAAAATCACCAGAGTTCCAAGTGTTGAGTTAATAAGAGTTAGTCGATACTAACAAAGTTTTTTTTTTTCAATGTGCATATGTGTTTATAAGTACGAGCGAGCTTTTCACATCATGGAAAATGTTTGAACTTTGAGGTGCAAGTAAAATAGCAGCCCATGAAAATCTTAATTTCCTTTCTACAGGACATCAGTTGCTTTTAAAGTATCCACTTTTAAGAAAGAGTCCCACCATCCTGCCCAGTTCTTCCACAATCTTGTCATCTTCCTACTTTCATCTCCAGAGCACTTCAATGACAGAAGTGTGCCATCATGCCCAACATAGAGTAGCATTCTTAAAACCTTGCCTAGGGACTTCTCTTTTTGGCTCAGACCTATTATGTGATCTCTATGCTCCTTAAAAACAAAAATGCAGATGGACGTACCAGTTTTACTTCAACCATTCGCAAAACACCATAAACTTTCATGTGAAAACTGAGAATAGCACCGATAGTTAGTTTATGACATGGTGAATGAATTGTTTGTTTGTTTGTTTGCTTTTGTTTTTCAAGCATTTTTTTGTGTGTGTTTGTGTGTGTGACAGCCCTGATTGTCCTACAACTCTCTTTGTAGGCTGGGCTGGCCTTGAACTCACAGAGAAGCACCTGCCTCTGCCCCCCAAGTGCTGGGATTAAAGGTGTGTATCACCATGCCTGGCTCAGGACTGAAATATTTTATAACTCCCATAGACCCATTTTTATAGAAATTTTAAGAATTGAGTCTGGGAAAAAGTGTTGATATCGTGGGCAGTTAGAAGACCAATCACATAATTCCTTTGTACTGGGGAACCTGCAAACATGTTATTTGATTTTTCAATATCAAACTCCAAATACTACAGGAAGTTTCAGATGGTACGCAGTAAGGACAGATGCTCTTAAATTTATTCTACTTGCCTTCATTGATTCACACATATACACATAGACATACTCATTGTGTTATTAGAATAGTATGAATCAGTACTGTTTACTTCAAATTATTGTTCATGGAAGCAAATAAGCTGTATTTGAAAAATGTCAAAATATTTTTCCCTCGAGAAGCTACCAGTAGAGTAATTTATTTGCTAGTTTTCATCAATGCAGCAAAAATACTCATTTACTGAAGAATTGATGCTTATAGGAAGTGACAGATGAACTGGTACACTGCAAGGCTGTTTGCTCCAACACAGATGCTTAGGTGTGGTGTGACAACACCTTCATGTTTCTAGAATTTGGGCTACCTGTAGCAAACTGCTCAGTCCTATCCTCACTCTCCAGATCTTCATGGTAAACAGAAAAAAGTATATATATTTGCACTCCTCCCCTGTAAATATATGTTATGGCCATATGAGGATTTTGGAGGGGAAAAAAAAAAAACAAAGAAACAATAAATCCCTCCCCATTCAAATCAATGTTGCTCCATTAATCTACCCCAAGGCACCAACTTGTAACATTAACATATTGTAGGTGTTAAAATTAACAGAACACTAAAGCAAATTACATCTTTTAAATATAGGGATTTATATGTAACATTTGACCTTACATCAATGAAAACACACATAAAAAGTGTTACCGCCAACTGTTCATCTCCCTGCCACGTGCCACCCCGTGTATCAGACTTGCTTGGCTTGCAATTTTTAATGCTTGCTCAATTTGTTTTTCTCCTTTGCTTTGTGGAAGGCTGAACATGCCCTCAGGGCAGTAGTCAATACCTCCAGATGAATAGAAAGAATGTTGCTGACATAGCGAAAGCTTCAGAAAGCTTTCAAAAAAACACGATTATCATTATATTTGGTACAAAAGTCTCAGATATTGATAGCAGCAAATGTAATTGTTTTTTCCCCCCTCAGAGTTTTTCTGTCATCCCAAGTTCTGCCATTCATTTCTAGCTGTAAGTGGCAGCGAAGTGGGAAATGACGGCAGCTAGACCATTCCTTCGGGTTCATAGGAATGCCGAGCAAGATTTATTTTTTTGTGGCTCACGTTAAGTTACACCACACACAGAACTAGTAACACTGACAGGGTGGGGGTTTCCTTGTCACCTACTATAAAAACAGCCAGAGTGAGAGTGGGATTGGAAAGACAAGGCAATCTTCTTCAGTATTGACGTTAACCAAACGAAGAAAAGCTGCGCTCACTTCACGTCCTTCCCTTACAGGATGGCATTTTCCACATCACTTTTTACTTTTTGTCATCAGTATTTGAAAGAGAAAATGTTTTCTGACTTAGAAGGCAAATCATAATAGGAAGGCAAAACTTTCTTCACACAAACTTTTGTTTGTCCTAAGGGTCATTATAACCATGAAATCTGTTCTGAGTAGAGGTGGGTACTAACGCAACAATAACAGCTACTTTAAAGAGATGCATCATGCTCTTTCTTAAGCCCTTGATATAAGACTATAGTATTATATATTTTTTTTTTGGTTTTTCGAGACAGGGTTTCTCTGTGTAGCTTTGTGCCTTTCCTGGAGCTCACTTGGTAGCCCAGGCTGGCCTCGAACTCACAGAGATCTGCCTGCCTCTGCCTCCCGAGTGCTGGGATTAAAGGCATGCGCCACCAACGCCCGGCAGTATTATATTATTATACTATATTTGTATTATTCTATTTTCTGTTGAATTAATAAAATATTCTAGGCCTCCTACTCCATAAAAAAATTAAGACAGATTTATTCAATTCAATGGAGACTGAAGCGTTGAAATCAAGCGGATCCATCTCTGTTTGCATTTAATGAGATCCACCTGGTTCATGACATCACAAGTCAAAGAGAGACTGTGTAGCAAGACAGAAAGACAGAAAATGACTCAAGTGCCAGGATTATCTGTCTGATCTATCTATCTATCTATCTATCTATCTATCTATCTATCTATCTATTTTATTATGTACCAATGTTTTTCCTGAATGTATGTGTGTGCATCATGTGTGGGTCTGGTGCCCGGGAAGGCTACACTACACTAGAAACTAGACTCCCAGCATACGACTCTTGTAGCAGCAAACTGCATCTGAATAATAGAACCATCTGTGCTTATTATAACACATAAATCCAGTTTCAGTGTTAAGAGCAGTATGCAATAGCATGAATATGCTATAGGGGTATGATAAGTAACTGGTTATAACCACAAGATTTCTTATCTACCCTCACATACAAAAGTAGCTTAACAGAGATATGTAAAATCCATGCTTCCAAGTCAAGGTAAAATTTGACTAAATCAGTAATATTGAATCATATTAGTAATCATGCCTCTACCATGAAGGGCTAAAAGCTTGTGTGTACATGTTCCAGAATGGTACAAAACGAAATAACTAAGCTATCTTGAAAAGATCGCCATTCATACTTGCATTGTAAAAGATCAGGTTAATAAACTGGAATTCCAGTAGAACCAAATAACATACACGAGTAGAAACAATGCACTCAAAAATATTTCTATGTTCAAATAATATACTTAGAGCACAGTGCTTTCCTTGAGGTTAGCATCGACTTTTTGAGGCTTTATTAAATTGTTATTAAATTCCAAATCTGTTATTTAATTCTAAAACCAAAGAAATCCATTGTAAAAACATCATTATCATTTATTTAGATTTTTCCTTGAAATGAATATTGATACTTAACTAAACACAGCATATCTGTGGGTGGGACAATGAATACAATGTCTTATCCAGAAAACAGAGCAAATACAACAAAAATATGTGTTTTGGTTAGAGATAGTTGCCTCCTCCTATGTTCTTAATGTCTTACTACTATCCAACAGATATAGCATAAGTTAATATATTCTAAAAAACATGACAAAAGAGATAGCCTGTTTTGAAAGTTCTATTATGCAATAATTTAATTTTGTTTTATGTTTATTATTTGTGGTGTGTGTTTTTGTGTGTGTGTGTGTGTGTGTGTGTGCATGCACGCACATGTGTGGTGATTCACATGTGGAGTTCAAAAAACGGTTTGTAGGAATCAGCTTTCTCCTTCCATGATGTGGGTTCTAGAGACCAAATTCAGGTTTTCAGGCTTGGGCGAAAGCACTTTTACCCACTGAGCCATCTCACCAGATCAATTATGCAATACTTTAATCAGCAACAATTATAAATGTGATTCATCACATAAAGTACTTAGTCAGTCCTGGTAACCTGAAGTCACATCCTCAGAACCCACTAAACGCTTGACACAGTAGCATGACCCATGTAAGAGCTGAACCAAGTTTAAAAAAAAAAAGTGAGTAACCCCAGGACACCACAGCAAGGAGCTAGAATGCTAATGCTGGGACAAGTGACTTGCTGGACACTCAAGGAGAAATTAGGATGAAGGCCAGAACTGACATCCGAAGTTTTGTTATGATATCCATACTCATGCCATAGCCATACACCTACCCACCACATTCAACATGCATACACACAACACACACACACACACACACACTATATATATATATACCACCACACACTTGCACAAACACATCACATTCACACAAGCAAGGAAATATCATGAGTTAAAGTTAAACTTTGGGATATTTGAAGATAAGTGTTATTGTCCTGTAAGTGTAGTTCAAGGCCAGCCTTCTCATGTAGCAAATGCTAGTTGTAAAGTGTTTTCTTCTATGTTCTTTCATACTGTGTAAAATTACTGCTTATATATTCTATGGACATACGTTCACCAATGTAATTAAATATACATAATTATATTTCTCAGATTCCACATAAACCAGTATATAAGAAATGACTGTATTAGCCTTCAACTTGTTTCTAGTGAAGTGAGATAGTAATTTCCATACTTAGCTGATTAACTAGAAGCAAAAAGCATCATTAGTCTAGAGATATTGTTAGCAATATTGTGTGTATATTTTACGTATTTTTAGGTTAAAATCTCCTATATTAAAGTTGGATATTATGTGAATTTACTTATTCTTTTAGTTCACAATGTCATGATCAAGCCCAGTTACAGTAATGTTAAGTTCAGCTACAGTAATGGATATATGACAGTTTTAATCCAATTTGTTTATCCTCAAACAGAAACAGAATCACGATTTCATCTTTGTCTCCTAATTGCAATTTTCTTAGAGGGCTATCAGGTGGTTTTCAATATAGAAAAATGAATTTTAAAGGAGAAATATTAACATAGATTTATTGTCAGTCCCCTAAACATCATTTCTATGTAGACTTTTCAGTTAGCTTTTTCATTTCTCATGATATGAATTGCTTTATTGATTAGAAAGCTGTGATCTGAGTGTATAATGAAAACCTGTAATGAGAAACTCAATTTAGAAAAAAGCAATATTCTCAATAGTGATAACCAATTTTTCTATGTTCATCATTTTAATCTATCTAGCAGCATTTCCCATGTGAAATCAAAATGTCCCTGAATCATGATATTATGTAGATAATCAATTAAATTGAAAGAATTGCATAAAATATGTCTCTCAAAGGCTAACCTCTACTAGTTATAAGCTACAATATTAATATCACTAGAGTCAATAGTTAACTATGCCATTGGAGAATTAAAGTGTTTTGTTAAAGTATCTTATCTTGAGAAATACATAGAGAAATATTTATATGTGTTTGGAGAATCATATATAAATTCTGAATAAAAATATCTATTAAAGTTATAATATCACAAATATATTTTAAAATTTATGGATATTTCTCACACGAAGGTACTATTTATAGGACTTCATAATGCATTGCCTTTCTAAATCTTCCAGGAACTCAAATAAGTGACAATGAAATGTTTATTTTTATTAGGAAGAAAGAACAGTGAGCTTAATGAATATTTAGCAAGTTCTATCAGGGCTATAAGGCTGTTTCATTTCAAACCAAAGATTTACATGACTTTAATTACTGTGTTTTTAGTCAGTATATGTTCATGCCTCCTTCCAACACTGAAACTAACTCATCATCAATGACAGACCAATCCATATATGTGTACATATGTATAAATGTGTATATAAAATTTGGCTAACTTTTTCATTGTCTTTTGTGCATTATTGTTAACTAGGAAGAATTAGCACATATATATAGCTATATTTATGTAATATATATGTATATACATTTAGAAGTTACAATGGCATATTTATGTTATTGATCTTGAAATCTTATAGATTTCCTAACACAAGATGTAAATAAGGCAGGTATGGTAATTCATCTCTGTAATTACAGTATTAAGAGGCTAGGACAGGGATATTCCCAAAATTCTGAGACTAGCCAGGCATATATAATGAGTTCTGGGCTAAAGAGAGAGAAAAAAGCAAATGTTGTGATAAACATTACAAAAGCATTATAATGATATTAATTATAAACACTCCTTTTTATTCTTATTCTGTATTTATGGATACCTTTTTTATAATATGATTTTCAGAAACTTTTATACATGAAAACACATATATGCACATGCATGTGCACAGATGCTATTTCTACATGTACTTTAAACAAATATAGTGCACTGTGGTATGTCTTTTTAATACTTCATATATACTGCATATACACATTATATGAAAGACATTACTGTAACCCTGTCCCTTTAAATATATGTTCAAACTGTTTTCTGTTATGAAAATTCTGTGACATCAATATTTATAGTATAACTTTTTACTTAATTTTTATACATATATTATAATGGAAAAGGTTCAGTCCAATGATTTATGAGGTATACTTTTAACTCTCTCTAATCCTGAAGAACATACCTGTGTATTGAATATAATATTGGTGTAAGAGATTCCATTTGTATGGTGAGCAACTTACATCCTTCACTTATCCAATTAATTGAAGGAGATCTGAATTATTATTTTTGACAGAAGATTTAAATACATTTCTTATGTTCCCCAATCTTCCTGAACATAATTCCTACAAGGTCCAGAGGTATATTCAAAGGAGTTGTCTGTCACTGAATGGAGGGGAGAGAGAATGAGAGAAGAAATATGGGGAGAGACAGCTAAAATTAAGAGTCATTTGTGAAATAGTATGAAAACCTAATACAATAGAAGTACCGTAAGAATCACATATAGTATACATACATATATGCATGTATGTATGTATGTATACACACATATCTATATATGTATGTGGGACATCTAAGTGAAATTACCAAAAAATGGGGGAGAGAGAGCCCTAATTGGCCATCTCTTATCACCAAATGATGAAGCTTACAGTACCATGATATTGATAATAACCATAAATAACTGATTTATTGGCTAAAAGGATGCTGTGGGAACCACCAAACAACCCAGACTGTCCCCAAGACTATAAGTTGCTGAAGGCAACACCTACACACTTCATTGAATATGGAGAGATCAGGCTGATGTCTGTCTACATAGAGACTTCACCCCTAATTTCTAGCATCTTTGGTACTGGAAGGCAGACTGCATGCTACCGAAGGGAAACATAAACACCAACTCGGGAAAAAATACTTGGAACTACAAATCTGTATTGCCTGCAAGATGTGCTAGTGCAATGGTTACACAAATTTTGTGGGGGTTTGAAACTGACCAATATCTGATTAGACTTAAGGCCCACTCCATGTAATGGAACCCACAACAGGTACTGCTTGGGTGACCAAGAACCTGACGCTCAGGATAAAACCTACTACTGTACTTGCAGCAATAAAAAAAAATGATGTAGCAATAAAATGACTCCTGATGACATTCTGATCTGCTCATAGATCACTGCCTTGCTCAGTCATTATCAGAGAAACTTCCTCATGTAGCAGTTGTGGGGTAAACACAGAGATCCACAGTCACAATTATGAGTATGCATGTATTACATATGCACTATAATGATATTAATTGTAAGCATTTTTATCCTTATTCTGTACTTTATTTATAGATAATACTTTTTCTTATAATGTAATTTTCAGAACATTTTATACATGTACACACATATATGCACTATGTGCACACACATATACATATATGTATACATATACATATATATATATACATATATGGAGAATAGAGAGAGCGAGGGAGAGGGAGGAGAGAGAGAAAGAGAAAGAGAAAGAAAAAGAGAAAGAGAAAGAGAGATCTTGGAACAATCAGCTCCAAATGGGACGTTCCATCAAATCCTCAGGGCTCAGGGAATCATGGGTAAGAAGAAGATGAAAGACTGTAAGAGTCAAGGGGTTGGAAGACAACAGCCAATAAGACACTCTGAATTGACTGAGTGAAGCCCATATGGACGTTCAGAGCCTGAAGCAGCTGCCTGGGTCTGAACTGTGTTCTTTGCATATATGTTACGGCTCGGCTCTATGTTTAGTGAATTTATGGGATTCCTGAGAGTGCAAATGAGTGGGTCTCTGATTCTTGTGCCTTTACTTGGGATCGTTTTCTTCTGTTTGCGTTGTCCAATTCTGATGTGTTAGTTTTTGTTTTATTTTAATTGATTATTTTTTTCTTAGAAGCTTGCTTGGTTTCTAATCAATGAGAGAAAGGGAGTAGATCCAGATAGGAGGGGCAGGTGGAGAGGAACCAGGAGGCGTCTAAGGAGAGGTAAACCCTACTGAAGATATATTATGTGAGAAACAAATGAAAAAAAATCTAATCTACATTGGACTTGGCTTTTAAATCATTATTAGACAACAAATAATTCCAAATTTTGACGAAAATATTTCAAGGAAAACATTATTAGAATACATTCAATAAATATATTTCCTTTTTGTATTTGACGCTACATTTCACCCTAAAGGAAATAAAGATATATCCCAGTAATTGAGGAGGAAAGAGCTAAGTGCAGACCTGTGGCACTACATTTATGAATATATTTCTGGGTACTGACTGTTTTTTCTTTTGTATTAAAAAAATTCATAATGACTATGTTGAGTTATCTAATCACAAAACCTTATTTAAAAATTACCTTTCATGTATATAAGATATCCTGCAGTTTTAGTTTATGATTCAAAACCTTGTTTCTCCTACATGATTTGTTTATTATATTTAAGGATTAAATAATCATCTAGACAATTTAGGAAGAGTAAGAACACTGCTGTATCCAGCTTTTATGTGAGCCCAGGATATCACAGTCAGTCATCAGGCTGGTAATTCTCTACTAAGCCATCTCCACCACCTTCCAAAGAGCTCTTTAGCTAACATTGGAGAAACTTTCAGAACTCCTAAAAAAAATATGTTTTTAAACCACAGAGTGTTGCAGAATATTATTTTAAGATGTGTTCCATTTGTTTGTGCTGGGGGACATTTGTTTAATGATGCAAAGATGTGTCGCATTTGTTTAAGTTGCATTTGTTCAACTCTGTGCAGCTGTGTTGCTGTGCCTGTCTGAAACAGCTGACTGGTCTAATAAAGAGCTGGACATCCAATAGTCAGGCACGAGAAGGGTAGGTGGGGCTGGCAGGCAGAGAGAATAAATAGAAGGAGAAATCTGGAAGTCAGAAGAAAGATCAAGGAACGAGAAGGGAAGGAGGAGGACCACAGGAGACAGCCACCAAGCCACTCAGCTGCACAGCCAGACATGGAGTAAGAAGGAAAGAAAAGGTGTACAGAAACAGAGAAAAGTAAAAGCCCAAAGGCAAAAGATAGATGGGGATGATGTAAGTAAAGAAAATCTGGCTAGAGACAAGCCAAGCTAAAGCTGGGCATTTATAATTCAGAAGAAGCCTCCTTGTGTGATTTATTTGGGAGCTGGGTGGCAGGCCCCCCAAAAGAGCAAAGACCAAAGAGCCAAAACAACCACTAACAAGCAACAATGCAACATTTTGTTTACTATGTAGTATGTGCATCAAATTTTGGTCCTTCTTTATGTAGATTCCATAGAATATTTAATAGAATATTTCTAAAGCAAATGCTTTGAGAAAAAGAAGAATTTATGATCAAAATGTCTTTTTAATTCACTCATTTTACAACTGCATTTATCTGAAAATTTCACTCTATGTGCTGTGGTGATTTTGATACTTCTTTAACAATTTTATGGTTAACTGGAATCCCAAATACTGTATCTTTAATTTCCTAACGGTCTGCACTGGTGAACATTGTGATGATCGTAAGACTGACATTTGCAAATGACATTGAAATATAAGTAAAGATGAGATGATGCTTTTTAATGGACCATCGTGTAGTTTCAGATACAGATTTTTTCCCAATCATGTATTACCAGTACATGGAGCTTCTTTTGTGGGGTTTTCTCTGTGCTAGGAATTTCATATGTTATAATTTGTCCAAACTTCATAGCAAACAAGTTATGGGCATCATTAGTAACATAGCCATTTACACATGTAAACAAAGATAACAACATTAAATCATTTCCCATCTCTCTCCTCTCTCTCTCTCTCTCTCTCTCTCTCTCTCTCTCTTCTCTCTCTCTCCACACACACACACACACACACACACACACACACACACACACACACAGAGTTTTTTTAAAATAAGATTTTTATGTGTAACAGCCCTGGCCATCCTGGAACTCACTCTATAGATCAGGCTGATCTGGAACTCACAGAAATCTGCCTGCCTCTGTCTTCAGAGTGGGGGTTTAAAGGCATGTGCCACCACCACTTGCTCTATAGTTTATTATAAAACAGAGGTATTTATTTATGTCATGCATATATGTGTGCATGTGCCTAGTGTATGTATGTGCATCATGTGCACCCAGGATCCTGTGGATGCCAGAAGAGGCTTCAGTTCCCCTAAAAGTAACCCATGTGGCTGGCAGGAACTGAACCTGCTTCCTCTGTAAGAGTAGTTAAGTCCTCTTTATTACTGAACCATCTCTCCAAAATGTCCATAATGTCTACTTTTTGTTTTAACTTTCAAACTAATAGGCTTCATAATGGCATTTTTATAATTCTTTGTTTGGATAGATCTGTCTCCTTGATCCTTTTTCCCTTTAAGATAAACAATTTTAAGTGATAGAGGATATGATTTAAACCTAGCATGATGAATCCAGAGTCTGGACACTTAATCATATCACAGTATTTCTTCTTTGAATTTGGAATGACTATTATTATTATTATTATTATTAATATAGTAGTATGGACAAATCACTAAGTAAAATCCTAGTAGTGAGTTAGGAATATAGTATCCATTTTTATTGAGTATATCCTTTGAAAATAAATTATGTGAGTAGAAAAATTAAAGAAAAATGACTATTAGTTACTTAAGGTTAAATCTATAGAATATGGGTTTTTGTTCTATTAAAAAATGTGAATTTTAAAATGGAGAAAATTAATGTTCTAATATAATTTGTAATTTTGTTATATCATCTAAAATTTAAAAGCAATATTAAATCCAAGTTTAACATCCATAGCTTTAGTATATATTTTGTTTTACATGAAAATTTTCTTTACAAGTGTTCATTCTATTATATTATAATCATTTTAAAATCATTGCTCTCAGGTACCCTCACTACTGTTGCTAGTAGTCCAATCTGGAGTCATTCTTGTGGGTTCCTGGGAATTTTCTAAGCACCAGGTTTCTCCTTAGCTCCATAATGGCTCCTTCTATCAAGATATCTCGTTCATTTCTCTCCCACTCCATCCCTCCTGCAGTTTGACTATCCCATTCCCTCATGTTCTCATCCTCCATCCTTTACTTTCTATTGCCCCCCCATCTCCAGTTTACTCATCGGGATCTCCTCTGTCTCCTCTTCCCAAGGTGATCTGTACATCCCTCTTAGGGTCCTTCTTGTGTCCTATCTTCTCTGGAGCTGTGGGTTGTGGCCCGATTCTCCTTTGCTTTATATCTAGTATCAACTTATGAGTGAGTACATACCATGGAACTTGGTCCTGCCTCAACTGTATGTACCAGGCTTAGCTGTCCCTCATGGGAAAACTTACCCTGTTGAAAGAGGAGATGAGGGAGGGACCTGGCCGGGAGCAGGAGGAGGGATGAGAAGGGGATCTGTGGTTGGTATGTAAAATGAATTAAAAAAATAAAAGAATTTCACACCTATATACACTGTATTATTTATCCCCCCCATTTTCTCCTCTTTAATGCCCTCAATATCCCCTCCTGAATATATATATATCCCCCACTGTGTAGAGTTAGTTCCCTCTATATATGTATGGGTGTGTCATTTCCTGAAGCATAGAGTACCTAGTAGAGGCTATAACCTTATATTCTTCCTCCAGACACTATTAACTGACCATAGCTCCTTTGCTAAGAATGGCCAGTATATGTTTCAACCTGATTTGTACTGGGATTTTAGCTACCTTGAATGTACTTTGATATAATTGCAATATGGTGAATGAATGCATGCATTGTGAACTGATACCATTTTCAAGCAACATATCCTTCATCTTAGTTAGTTACATTTGTGTGGTAGGAACATTTGGAATCTACCCTTTCAAATTCATGTTAGCAATAATATATCACAAATCATCTTCACCACAATGATGAATTGAATGGTAAAACTTATAATTAAAAGAAATGGGCTATAGAGCTAAACAGAGAATTCTCAATAGAAGAAGCTCAAATGGCTGAAAGACATTTAAGGAATTGCTCAATATCCTTAGTCATTGGGGAAATGCAAATCAAAACGACTCTAAGATACCATCTTATACCCGTCAGAATGGCTAAGATCAAAAACATTGAATACAGCTTATGTTGGAGAGGATGTGGAGCAAGAGGAACACTCCTCCAATGTTGGTGGGAATTCAAACTTGTATAGCTACTTTGGAAATAAATATGATGTTTTCTCAGAAAATTGGGAATCAACCTCCCTCAAGACCCAGCTATACCACTCTTGGGCATATACCCAAGGAATGCTCAATTAGACCGTAAGGACACATGCTCAACTATGTTCATAGCAGCATTATTTGTAATAGTCAGAACCTGTAAACAACCTAGATGCCCTTAAACTGAAAAATGGATAAATAAAATGTGGTACATATACACAATGGAGTACTACCCAGCAGAGAAAAACAATGACATCATGAGGTTTGCAGGCAAATGGATGGATCTAGAAAAAAATCATCCTGAGTGAGGTAATCCAGACTCAGAAAGACAAACATGGTATATACTCACTCATAAGTAGATACTAGATGTAAAGCAAAGGATAACCAGACTGCAACTCACAACTCCAGGGAGGCTACCTAGTAAAGAGGACACTAAGAAAGACACAGGGTTTGCCCAGTGACAGAGAAATGGATGAGATCTACATGAGTAAACTGGGGTTGGAGGTAGAGGTAATGGAGGGCAAGGGTTGGGGGAAAGAGAGCTTAGGGGAGTGGGAGGTCCCTGCTGGATCAGGAGCAGAGTGGGAGAATGGAGAGGGAGATACCATGATGAATGAAGACCCAGGGGAATAGGAAGAAGCAGAGTGCTAGAGAGGTCCCCAGAAATCCACAAAAGATACCTCCACTGTAGACTACTGGCAATGGTCAAGAGAGTGCCTGAGCTGACCTACTCTGGTGATCGAATGGCTGAACACCATGGCTGTCATGATAGAAGTCTCATCTAGTGTCTGATGGAAGCAGATTCAGAGATCCATGTCCAAGCCCCAGGTGGAGCTCCAGGAGTCCAATCGGCAAGAGAGAGGAGGGATTTTATGAGCGAGAGATATTGAGACAATGATTGGAAAAAGCACAGGAACAAATAGCCAAACTAGTGGAAACGTATGAACTGTGAACCAATGCCTGAGAAGGCCCAATGGAACTGGATCAGGCCCTCTGGATAAGTGAGACAGTTGATTAGCTTGAACTATTTGGGAGGACCCCAGGCAGTGGATCCAGGACCTGTCCTTGGTGCATGGGCGGGCTTCTTGGAGACTGGGGCCTATGCTGGGACACTTTGCTTAGCCTTGGTGTAGAGAGGAGGGGACTAGACCTGCCTTGGCTGAGTCTACCAGGCTGGGCTGACTCCCCAGGGGAGACCTTGCCTTGGAGGAGGTGGGAATGGGGGGTGCATGTGGGGGGAGGGCTGGGAGATGGGAGGAGGGAGGATGGCAGAATCCGTGGCTGATATGTGAAATTAAGTTAATTATAAAATAAAAAAAGAGTGTATGCTTTAAAAAAATCATTGCTCTCAGCCTTTGTAATTTGACTTAAGAATATTCCTTGCTGTATACACAAGAGATTTTAAATTATAAGACCTCTCACATGATATATTTTTTCTAAAACAGCCAGATTTTAATATGAGAAGTGACTCCCAAATTGTAAATTAAGTATTTTTATTCAGTTTGGATCTAATACACAACTTAAATCATTTGGCCTTGATTTATAAATTTCATCATATTCATCTATTTTTCTTAATGAATTGATATACCTGTCATATTTCAGTGTCACTTGTGTTCCTGAATAATCTATAAAGATACAAATATGAATATATTTTCTCCAACATATAAAGTATCTTGTTGCTGAGCCTTTTCCAGTATAATTAACTATCAAGTCATACTCTAATAAATGACGATGTTTAGCAGAGTAATTAAAAATTATGAACAATTAATATTGCTACTACTCAAGGGAAATGGTAACCTAATTTGTTAACCAAGCAACACAAGATTTACTTCTTGTGTCTTTCTGAGAGTTGTTGTAGTCCAATCAGAATATAAATGAAAAACGGAGGGAATTTATTTTTTATAATTTATTACAAGTCAGTTGGAGATTACAGACATTACATTATGCAAAATACATGCTTGTTATGTTTTACAATTAAGCTGCTGAACCCATGTTCAG